>JAVCKT010015329.1:0-11474 GCA_032273925.1 Rhynchotus rufescens
AGAAAAAGAAAAAGAAAAAGAAAAAGAAAAAGAAAAAGAAAAAGAAAAAGAAAAAGAAAAAGAGAAAAAGAAAAAGAATTTCCTCTTTCTCAGAAATAAAGTAGTGATATATTCCTAAATTTTTATTCATTACTGATGATACAGGACCAACTACAGCTTGATTAAACTAAAAAAGAAGTTGCAGAGCAGTCCTGATGATTTCAGTGTGTCCAAGTGTGATCCTACAAACATCTAAGTATACAAATAACCTTTCAGTTCCATTAGTCACAGAAATTAAAGGACTGAAATGCTAAAGTGTTTACAGAGTCAGACCTTTTGCTAGCAGTTTCTTCTATCCAACACATGAAATGTAGATCTGGAGAAATGATTCAGTATTATGTATATTTTTCCATTTGTAAAATAATGACCAGGTAAAAAAACCCAATAAAATATTTTCATGATATATAGTGATTACTTTGAATAAATAAAGTCAACGTTTTGGCTAAATATGGTTCAAGTTTGGTGTTTATTAGAGAATCTTTAGCTAATGCAATGTAATTGATGTTAAAGAAGTTGTTTTTTTCTAGTTTTTGTGTGCTTTTTTCCCCCAACTGTGCTGTTTGTGTATTCCTTTTAAATGAAGATTAAGAAAAAAAAAAGGATTTGTAGAGGATGTTTTTAATTGATTCCAAAGGGAATATCTACCATGGAATCTGCTGACTAGTTCTATGGGGCTCTAGACTCCAATCATTCAGCATCTATATTTTTAATGACAAGATGCTACAGTGCTTAAAAATTCGAATTTCAGTAGGCACAGATAATTAATGTCTGTTCTTGCCTAATGTCTTGTCAATAGCCACAAAAACTTCAGTTAGTGCAAGAACCTCTGTGGGTCTTTACTTGTCTTTTACTTCATTTCTTAGTTATTCTGGCATTAATCTTCTTCAGTTTTCACATGGATCATTCTTTGTTCAAAATTGTACAGGTAATATTTTGGTCTGCCTCATGATAGTTGTTCTTTTGGAGGGAAAAATTTTGAAGGTTGTTCAGAATTAGTAATGATCAGGCCTTGTATTTGTAGTGTGATTTAAGGCTAGCTTCAGGCAATGGGAAGCTAGACTCTTGGGATGCTGCTTCTATTGATTCACTGTATAACAATTGAGCAACATATTCAACAACATAATTTTAAACCAAATACAACAATGGTGACATACGTCACCCAGTTGTGGCATGATTTAGTGGAGACTCCATATTATGTTCTGTAGATTCATCTGCACAACACATATGTATTTTATTGCAGCCTGAGTATATAAGCAGGAATGTAGCCTATCAGATATAAAGAGTAGTCTTTCGGTTCTCTTCAGCAATGACAGGCACTTTGAAGAAGCATTTCTCCTTGTTTTGGCTACTGCACTCCAAAGAGCTGTGGACTAATTGCAGAAAGCCCTGAGGAGATCAGCAAGAACAATCAAGGCACAAAGCATATGATCTGTCAAGAAAGATTGACAGAGGAGGCAAGGTATGACCTAAACCAGAGAAAACTGAGGTGCAAAACACTAACATGCTTCAGGGGAAAGTGAAAAAGAGACTAAGGTTAGGGCAAGGAAACTAACATTCTAGTGATAAACAGAATAGAGAAATGGAACAGATTTCTTAGGGGGAATATGTCAATATCACTGGTCTTCTTCAGGAAGAAGATACCTGCCAAGAATGACAAGTATGGTCAATGAGGTGTATGGGCAGGGATGGACATGACATTTTGTGTGCCCTTCCAAGTCTAGGATTCAACAAGTCTATGACTAATAGACGTTACATAGATGGGAAGTGCTTTTGTTTCATTATATTTTCACTATTCATCATCAGGTAGATAGAACTACTCCAGACATAGGTATAATATACACATGGGATACGTAAAAAAATCTCTAGATATAGGTCAGTTGTCCTGCCAGAACTCCATCTATCACAGCAAAGATGTGACTAGTGAGTCCTCCCAAAAGCATGACAACTTTTGTCTGTACTTGGGCAAGTAGGGCAAAATATTCAGCTACTTACACATCAGGAAGGACAGATGGAAATGTTCTCTGCACATGTCATCACAAGCAGAAGAGAAGTGACCTGAAGCAGTAGACCTGTTCCAACTGCCCAGCTGTGAGGTCCTGGTGAACTAATATTTCACTTTCTATTTAACTCATTAGCTGCAAGATATTTCCAAGCTCTCAAGTATTAGTCAGGGACAGATCACATAGAGTATGCCTGTAAAGGATGAGCAGATGGGCACATCTGCTTATTTGTCAGGAAAATGTGTGGATTTCTCAAGCTGGCAGATATTTCTTGGTACAGTATAATGTACAAAATACTTTAGATAGCAACTGAAAAGCATTCCCTAAAAATAGCCCAATAACTGAAATCATATGATACCCACAACAAAATGTCTTTGATAGTTCTAGCTCAGTTAAAGGAAGATGGTTCAGCTGAAATTAGCTTTGCTACCTGTGCTAAATGACTGTTCCTCTGGTTTTTTTTTTTACCTTTTCAGTGGAACAAGTTGCGTGAGAACATACGATCTGTGCGAAATGAGCTAAGCAGAACCAGCACTTGCAGACATGTATTTCACCTATCTAGGAGTTTTCTGTTTGTTCCTTCTCTCTATTTCTGATGCATTTCTTTTATCAGGTAATTGGGCACCTTTCTTGACTTGAGTGTTACTACAGAAGCCAGCTTTTACTGATTCAGGTCCAGTAAGGTGATTCCAGCCATAGCTTTCAGACTCATATGATGAAGTTAGTTGCAATCTAAGACTTCAACTAAAAATATATATGTATATATTTCTGTCCATCCTATTTCAAAAAGAGGGCTGTTTGTCCTAACACTTGCAACAGGGTCGGCCGATGACCATAGCATCAGTAGCATCAGACACTAGCATCAGCCATTGGAATCAAAGCACATATCTTGTTCTATTTCCACCAGAAGAGGAAATCTTCATCTTTTTTTCCTGAAGAGACCTCTGAGCTAGGTCTGGCCAATCTGATGTACCACAGCTCTGATTTCTGTTGGAAATACTAGCTCTAGACCTAAAGGCTGTACAATTACATTGTTGTTGCTCCATGCCCACGCTAATAAGCTCTGCCTTGTTTTTGCGTTATCAGCTCAGGTTCAGCACAGCTCCAGCTGTGGCATCCAAAGCAGAACCTGGCCCTCACTCAGCAGCCTCCGTACCATGCATCAGTGCACAGTGGCACCACACTAAGGTCTCCTTGCTCCATCAAGCCCCTCTCCCCCGTGGGGATGGAAAGAAATGCTGCAGCATTACCATCCTGTGCCATCATGTGCATATCCTGCTGAGATGATGGCCAAGGTCATCAAATAAAAGGACATCCTGGCTTCTCAGATTTAATGCAGGAATCATGAGTTCCAGCAGATATGAATTATAGAGAAATTGGGGAACTTGGCATGCTCACAGGCCTCATCATTTATACACACCAGGGAGCGGCTTTTTATTCCAAGTTTTCCTACTTTTTTTTTTTTTTAGCTTTTGTGTTCAGATGGGCAAGATCTTGTATTTTTATAAATCTTGGTACGTAAGACAACAGCATACAAATATGTACCCAGTTGCAAAGGTAGAATTGCAGAAATCCTAAATCTTGAAACAGGCAAACAAACATCTCTTGCAAAATATTCTCGTTTTCACTCCTCATAACAGCTTCACCCAAAAGCATCTCTGCGGTTTTCAGCTGGTGCCACATTTTGTCCCACAGAGGAACTGGACTGGGCATTTGGAGCACTCAGCTCTCTATAGGGAGAGTAAGAGAGTCCTACTGATTCTTTGTAAGTCAGTAGGAGCTTTAATATCCCTGAAAATCAGATCTCGTGGCTGTATCATGAGGACATCTGGAATGCTAGTCACACAAAAGTCTTACTTGCAGCACTGTCTCCGGATGTATTTACAAAATCTAGATTCTCAGCAATAAAATATGTGTTGCTATGGGGCATCTGTTTATGTTTGTATGTGAACTGATAATTACACTGGAGTTCCTTCTGTCTGTAAAAATGGTAGACATTTTCTGTGAGTCTACAAACAATCTTCAGCTAAATGTAAGGATATCCTCAATTTTATACTAGAAACACAAATACGTGAGATAAATCTATACAAGTATTTATCCAAGCAATTGTAAGTTTGAATGGTGTTTGGCATGCGAAATAAGACACAGTTTTGTCCCTTTGTAATCATGTAAATTCAGATCTCCTCTGGGTTCAGTTGCTGTATTCTAAACACCTATTGCCTCTCAGACCTAATCACAAACTTGCCTAGACTGAGTGGGTCTCAGTCACCATTTCTCCAATGCCAGGAAAGGAATGGGTCATCATTCTAGGGAGATAGATTGATTTTGAAGCAATTCTATCATGACATTCCCGAACCCCTAACACTGCAGAAATACAAAATTTACTATAAATAAAAGAGTAAAAGGAAAGCAAAATAAAACAAACTGTAATTATAATACATACTTAACTCACACATTGCAAGCATTAATCCTGTGGCACAAAATGCGTGTGAATAAGGTCTCTTTCATAGTCCTCCAAAGGGTCTGGCTTGTTACTCCTCTCTGATACCACTGTCCCAAAGCCACCCTGGCAGTAACATAGCCTCAGATATCAGGTGCTGTTTGTTGAGTGTCCCCTTCTTATAGACTCTTAGTGTACCCAGCCACACTTCTTCACATTTAAATTTGTCTTCCTCATATACACTTCCTTCAAAGTTACTGACATAACAGCTTTCTGAAAATAGTGACTCAATAGTATATAAGCAATAAATAATCTTTTTTTTCACATTATTTTATGTAGACAGTCCATATGAAGCTGAATCGAGATAATGCCATTTTTTTCCATAGTCCACCTTTACGTTTTATTTTCGTTTGCCCTGATTCCTGCTCAAAAAAAAAAAAAATGAAAGGAAGGATTTACAAGCTACTTGCTCTGGTTAGAGGAAATAATTTGCGTCCAGCTTATTTTGCCTATAAAAAAGATAGGGTTCATGTTTTCTTACAGCTTCCCAGCTTTGTTCTGTTCTGTGTCCGATGTAATTGCTGACAGATTAATGCCCATCTGTCACAGTTCCACACTGTTCATTTTTACTGAAAATACTCTGTGCTTAACTCTTCTGGGTATTACAACCTGAAAAGAACCAAATTCAAGCCCATCATACTAACATTATTGTAATTAAATAGCTATCAATTACAAGCAGTCAAAAAAGTATTATATATGTTTATACATACATGCTTTGAAAAAACATGGATGGATAGAATTGATTTCCACAGAGACTCGAAGGTGAAGACATAGGCAACAGAGAGCAACTGCAAGGCTGTAGCAGAGGCCCCCAAGAATACTGGAGACCAGAGACTTAGAGGCAGATGCCAGAAACCCAGCGAACAGACATATGACCAATATTCGGTAGCAAGTTGTATAATAGCCCAATGAAGCTGATCTTAACTGATAGTATAGGTACATCTATCCTATAGAAGATACAGCTGAAGGTACACTTCAAGGTGTGTCTATAAGACTTCAACAAACACAACTCAGAACCTTGTAGCCATGTTTCTGAACTGGCTGCAGAGAACAGATCACTCCCAGCTCCTGCCCCAAACTCCTGTCCTGGTACGGTGGTCATACTTAGCCCTCGGGAAGAGCTGTCTTTAATCCCATAAAGGGAACTGTGTTTTGATATCTGATTGTACTCTGGCTACCTGCTTTTGATGACTGGTTGTTAAATCCAGATGCAGCAGTTCATGGAGGATATAAATGATCTAGGAAACGGAGCATCTATGGAAACCTGCTTGAAGGAGGAAACACTATCTTGCTCTCATGAATTAGCTGCAGTATATGATCAACAGCCTAAGTGATTAACTGAAACATTTGTTGTTTCATCTTCACCATTTAGTGGTAGAACTGTTTTAAAGGTTCAAAGAGCCTATGTAATCGGCAATCACTTGCCCAAGATGTAGTGGCCAGGTCTGTAAAAGAAAGAACCTACCAAAGAAAGATCCTGAGCAGCACCAATGCTGAGATTTCTAGGGTAATATAGGAAAAGGGAATGCTGACAGCTAAGAGGAAGCAAGAGTTAAACCAAATATTAAGTGTAACCCAGGTTACCGTTGAAGCTGAACTACAAGATGCAAAGAGAAATTAGAGGAGTAGCATGATCACATATGGTGCAATCAGGAAATATCTCAGTTTTAAAACAATCTTTAAATAACAACTTTAAGAAATATGTTATCAGCACAAACGCATATTGTAACAGCTGTACAAGTGGAGGATAACCTAAATAGCTCAAATGGACAATTATGGTATGACCCAGATTTTGCAAGACTTAATGAGGGTCCAAAAAAGTAGAATACACTCTCTTCTTATGCTTCATTAAGAAAAGAATGCCAATTAATAACATTAAAACAAATGCAACGAACTGCAAACCTGGTCATCACCAAATGAACTGCGGAAGTAGAAGAAGCAAAAAAGAAATGAACAAATCATGGTCGAAACAAAATTTTGCACCAGTTGGGTCAGAACAACAAAAAAAGAGCTTAAGATACTTAAACAGAAAAAAAAGCATGAAAAGTGCATAGCAGTACTGGAGGAATACCAATGGCTAAACAATGAAGATCAGATTTGATTTGATTAAGTATTAGTCTGGGCTTTATTTAATTCAACAATCCAAAGCAATCCAGAAGGTAAAAGTACATTAAGCAGGTGGACTTGAGAACTCTTACATTTTCCTTAAGGTGCTGGTATAGTGTCTAAGGTTGTTTCCACCACAGAACAAAGTGCAAATTAAGATACGCAAGGGATATACAAAACAAAACAAATTATTGAGGGCAGCTGCCAGGTCTACTTGGTAAATTTCACTTTAGAAGATCCTCAGATCTTCCTCTTTATAAGACATATCCTTAAGCGTACCTTTCAGAACTACAGTTGGAAAGCCTATGTGGTTTGTGTATTGTAATTTGGGGGATATTTTGGGGGGATATTTGGGGGATATAGCTGTGTATAAATTGGTAACTTTAGGATTGTCTCACTAGAAAATGGTGGAAAGCAAAACATCCCTAGCTATGGAGGTATATTGATAATTGAAGCACTACATATCTGTATGATATGCAAGCAGGAACCAATTTAGTGGAAAGATTCTTCTGTCATCAAGAAGCTAATCGAGCAGCCTTATATATATCAAATGATTTTCTCCTTATGCAGGAAAATATCAGCAAATATCAACATAAAGAATTCTTCAATGCAAAAGTTACCTTTTTGAGAATGCATGCATTGTGTGTACCTTGTCATGGGGTATCTTGCTGGTTAGATCATACTTTGAAATAGCAAATGCAACTTTACCAAAAATGTGTGGTTTTCTGTGCAACCAATTAGAGGGATTAAAGTACATAATCAATCCTACTGTTCTCCTATCAGAATGCTTTAAAATTTCAGTCAAACAGGGTAAATGGATAGAAGAAATTATGGAAAAACACTCATACCTACAAACTCATACCTACAAGTCTAAACCAATAAAAAAAATCCAACAAAATAAAAAGAAGATTAAACAAATTCAGCAAAGTGTCACAACATTAACATCACACATCATACTCTGAAATTATATACAATAATTTTTACTGGGATTTCTGCACTTCCACAGCATCTGGCTTGTTACATGCATTATTTCGTCTACTTACTGTACGGTTAAGAAAACAAGTTGAGAGTTTGCTATGTATTAATATAGTATTTTGGTGTTTATGGAAATGCATTTGTTAACATTTGTTAATTAAACAGATTAACACTCTCTGCCTTCTTGTCCTTTGGCTTTGAAGTTTGCAGCTTTTGAAAAGGTCAAGAAATTCAAAGCTGCAAGTATGAATGTTCACCTCAGAAGACTGGTCACCTCAAGACAAGGACAGATTTGAAAGGTTCAGAGGGCAATAAAAATGAAAACACTGTGTTTTGGTTGTGTTTGGGACTAAGGCCATTGTTTTAGACCCTATTCATTTAAGAGCAATTCATCATCTATGTTAGGAATACTGTGTTGCTGGAACATTTAACGTGATTGCAAGGATGTTTTAACAGAAATTCCCAACAGGAAATGGAATCAGAGAAGCTTGTGGAGTTCTTCAGCATAAAAAAAATCCCTCCCAAGTTGGATAGAAGTTCATTATAAATGATTATGGAGTTCTCTGAGCCGTGACCAAATGCCCATTGCTAGCCAACTTTATTTTGTGGTGCATTGATCTTCTCTTCTTCCAAAGCTCAGCATTCATAAATTGTTCTGGAAAACATCAAAGTTATTTGAAAAGGTCTATAGCAGTATAAATTTCACTATGCAAAATGGCTGTTTAACAAGATTGCCTCCTTGAACTTTTCACATGATTGTGACAGCCACTTTCATTTACTAATGGAAGTTTTATAGCAGAATTTCCCCCTACTCCCACATCTCTGTTTGTTATTATTTTATGGAGAATACTTTACAAATTAGGTCTCTGAAAAAGAAAAAAAGGACAAAGTAGTTGGTGACATTCTCAGACTGCTACATGGCATGTTAGGTAGGTTGCCCACAAGATAACGGAGAGCATGCAGGAGAACCTCACCTCACATTGACTGCAGTATCAGATTGCTCACAACGAGTCCGTCTGCATTGGGGTTAATTTAGCAGTCACTATGAACATTGTTAAGAAACTCATTTTGGGGTTGCCCAGTCCAAATACAAATTAAGAAGAACAGTGCATTCATGAGGAATTGTTCCTCATTATTTGCAGTGCCAACACCAAAAGGATGGTGTGTGTGTCTGTGTGTGTAGTTAGGTTTTACAGTAAGAGTGATAATTTTAGTGTAAAAGCAAGGGAGAGGGATGAGAAGAATAAGTGGTTAGAAAGGCATCTTAGACTACACATATTCCACACCCATGATATTGTAGTTGGATGAATTTTGGAGCTGATCAGGAACAGAGTATTTGCTCATGGAAAGCTTTCACTTGATATTTTAGGAAATGTCTCATATATTCCATCTGGAGAATCCCTGGGTAATTTTATGCTAAATGATTGAATTCCCTCGGGGCAAGAAGGAAGATGTTTTCAATTGCTTGATGAGGAAGAATGGAGTAGAAAGCAGAAAAAAAAATCCAGAGCAAAGATGAGATGGCAAAGAACAGTGCAGAATTTATAAAATCAGAAAAGAAATGTAAGTAATAGAAATGGAGGATTTTTTTTATTTTTCTAAGTTATATGTCTTTGTGAAATCTTTATTGCAAAAGACAAACCCAGAGTTGCCAGATTTGCCATTTTTTATTTTATGAATGTCCATAATTTTTTTCAGACTTAGACATTATTAATCCTTGCAACTGAAGATTTTTTCTTAAAATAAAGTTAGAAGTGTGAATTAAAATAAAATCGTGATAATCTCTGATTTCACACTTTAGTGAAAATTCTCATTGTTACAAGCAAGTAACTGAGTAGCATTTCTGGAGTAGCAAAAATATTTTTTAGAAATGTTTATGTTTTTTAGCAGAAAAAGTAGCCTCTATTCTCAATGAAGTTCCAAAAGTTTATGTAAACTTTAAACATTTTATTAGGCCAAAAGAATATTTTGCACATTCCTAAATGTGACACGATGAACTTTTCCTAAACTTCTGGGGCTGGATCATCCTTGTGAACCAGGGTCATCGAAGGTCAGCACACTATCCTCAGTACTGACAGTGTGAAGCCCAAGATGGATCATTTCTACATATGGGATAAAGGCACTGGACTGCATTTTTATTCCAGATGCATGTAATAGGTGAGAAAGAAAAAAAAAAAAAAAAGGCAGTTTTGAGACACAAAGAATTTTGTGGTTCTTACTGAGATGACTTGTTCATACTCCAAGATTGAATTTGATAAAGTGGTTGTACATTGTTGACTGGTTTGATTCAGGCAGTGGTTTCATAGCAGCAATGGTAACTATCATGCATATTGCCACCATTATAATTAAATTAAATTAAACTAAATTAAATTCATAAAGGAAAGCTAATTTTAATAACTTCATTTCCTTTTGCTTATATATAAATACTGACATTTAAAAAATTTAAGTGCATAGAATAACAACAGGAACCAAGCAACTAAATATCCAGTCCTACCTCCAGATCACTTAAATTGTCTGCAGTTGAGGCACATCATCTACATCAAAAGGACAGAATCCTGGCAGAATATGTCCTCATTCATTAATATGGCAAGTTAGGGGATGCACAATCATTTTACAATTACACTATGTGAAGGCAAAGGATCAGAATAGGACCTCAAACACATATATTCTGGATTTCTCAAGCAAAAGAGTTTTTAAATGTTATGCAAAATAATATGTGGCATTTAATCATCTAAGAGATGTAAAGAAAATGTCTTCTACCTTATACAGTTGAAGAGAAAAGCGTTTGTTTATCATATTGGACAGAACTTTTATCCTTAAACTGTCAAGATGATAAGGGCATCAGCATACATTTAAATTCCTTACCTCGAAAGATGGTAAATGATGTATGCAAAAGAAAAACAAAGTGCATGGGAAATTTCTTTATGAGAGATTTGTACCATGAAAGAAAGTAAATGTGAAAAATAGATGTATTTCTTTAAGTCAGTGTTAATGCATCATGAGGCCAAGTGGCAAGGAAAGCCAGCTAACTGCAGGGTTTTGTCTTTTCCTTTTCTCTTTTTAATAAGAAACGTCTATTTTTGACATATGAGATTCTTTTTACTTCTGCTTATATTGATGGGCTGTGAAGGTCAAGAAGCAATTGATCCACAAAGGCCAGTTAAAGTTAGACTAATTTAATAAGAGTTGTCCAAATCTGAAATATCTCCTAATCCGATTATATACTTATATCTTGAGGGTGAATGTGTGGCATCTATATTAGCTAGAGAAAGACACCTTTTTGTAATCTAAAACTAGTCAGCTATCATTTTTTAACAGGCAGAATAAGTCAAGAAAAAGATTCCTAAAATACATTTTCACTGTTAAAAATTGTAATAGTTTTGTATTAGTTTGTATCTCAAATTAACTGTAGATGTGAGAGCGTGTGTGCATTTTGTAGGGATACCTTTTATGTACATTATATAGAATAGTACTGTTGAATCAAAGTAAGGGAAAACACTGTAACTTGGATGCATCATGTCAGGATCCATTTTAGAGTTCTTATACCTGCTTTATGTAGCTCGTGTGATTCATCATGATAATGGACATGCTCTGGGACATTTAAGGAGATATAATTTTGTCTAAATACACTAATATTTAAAAGATAAAAATGCTGTCTATGAAGTGGAAGTCTCTCATCTGTCAAAGATTTTTAATCCTGGCTTTGTCATGGTCAAGCTTTTTGGGCTTTAAGGGTACAGAATGTACATTAACTGTAAGTACAAAAGCTGAGGTGACTCACAGAATCACAGAATCACAGAATCACAGAATCACAGAATCACAGAATCTTTAAGGTTGGAAGGGACCTCTAGAGA
>JAVCKT010015331.1:3205-21323 GCA_032273925.1 Rhynchotus rufescens
CATGAGGATCTCTACTTCCTGGGGGCTCTATAAATGTGCTTGAATGCATCACGCTAACACAGCAGTTCTGCTGGGTAAGGATTCAGGCAAAACTTCATGAAAACAGAGTTTCTGGGCAGGGTTGAAGACTATTGTCTTCCTCTATTTATTTTAAATATTTAAATGAACTGTATTTTAAATAAATCAAGCTATGCAGAACAGACACTGTAGCGTGTTGCCTTATTTTACTTGAAAGAGCAAACTGGGGGAAAACACAATCAGAATTTATCTGGCTTGCCTCAAAGTGGAATGAGGCACAGTAATGAATTTTCACATATCAGGAAGCGCGTTTACAGCATCAGAATTGTAATCGCACCTCAGTGAGCTCTCCTATTCAAGAGTCATACCCCTGCTATGAATATCACTAGTATGATTTTTAGTTGTTCAAATTCTCTAAATGTGCAAGTACTTGAGAGTCACCATTCTTCTATTTTTACAAAATTCTGCTCGCTCTACAAGCATCTATTTGATCCTCAGTTTACTGTGTAATGTGCCGTCTTTCAGCTGACTCCTCTTCAGAACAGAGATCATCATCCTTGTTTTCATGAGTTGAAAGCACAGGTAGAGTTCCCAGCTCTCTAGATGCAGTCCTTGCTTCAAGCTCAAGACACCTTTTCTTGTTGAGCGCTGCTAGTCCCAGGGCTGCTAATGAAGCTTCAGTAGGCTCGATCCCATAAACAGTCTTTGATGTGGGATTGCTTTGCAGACTTTCTCTCAATGGGAACCACTAATTTGGGGCTCTTTCTTCTACCCAGTTACAGATTTAAAAATAAATAAATAGAAATTACCCGTCTAGGACTATTGGCCTTGTATCAAGTTGAAAATGACCAACAGATTCAAAACTTACTGAGATATAGAAAGGTATAAACTGTATCAAATTCTGTGTCTGCATCTGAGAGCATTTTGGATTAGCAGTGAATCATCGTGTCCTAACTGGTAGGTATGGCTTAAGGATAAGTTCTGTGTCAGGTTTTGGGGCAGTAGTAGCTTCTGGGGATGCTGCTCTGTGATGGGAACCTAACTGCAGTAGTAGTAATAAAGCTTCAGGCTGTAAGGAGTGCAAGAAGTCAATTTAGGGAAGGAGAGGCTTTGCACACATTCCATAGGTAATGTTTTATGCAGCCATCACTCTGCGCCCTGGATGTTGCCTGCTTCACCCAGCTCCAGCTTTTGGAGGCGAGTCCCTTCTGGAGCTGACTTCTATAAGAGACAGTTGTGCAACTTCAGTCCCCTTCTGGGGAGACGGTGTGGTCCCCTTGGCTCGCTTTATCTTTTAGCTTCATATGCTCTGTGATCTGTAAACCACTTCCCAATTTTATTCCCTTTGATCACCCTTCTCTATTTATACTGTAAGCTTTTATTTGCAGAACTAGTTTTTTACCATTCGCCAAGCTACTGTCTTTCACAGCAGAGCCCTAATTTTGGATGCATCTCAAAGTGCTGTTGTAACAGAAACAGCGAAAAAATCAGGATTCGCATGTGTATATCCTTGGCTAAATCTGGCCTTCAGTAGTGAGAGAACTGTAATTGTCTGGGGGTTTGCATTCAGAATTTGCATTTCTGGCTTGTCTACCAATAAATATGATCAAGAAGCTGGGGTTTCCAAAACTAGCCCTAATTCTTGTTCAGCTATCCTATTAAAAATTGGTGCTCATAGACACTGTGGACTGGTGGCTGGAGAACCTGTAGGCAGGTGGTTTTCTCTAGCAAAATAGCATGCTTTTTCATCTCCCTTTCATCCGTTTCTGTTGTTTATGCCAAGGTAAAGTTACATAGCTGATGCTCTTACCTAATAGTTTTGATGTTGTTTGTTACAAATAACTTAGGGTGTAGTTTTGAATTCTTTTCTCCCAGCTGATCTCATATGAATAGGATTTTCATGCATAAATATTTCCTGAATATCTTGAGCAACTTAGCTTTAATGTCTGGATTATTTGCACCTGTGCATTTTGATTTTTAAGGTACTGTTTCAATAGACTTTATTTAACTTTACCCTTTTAACTAATACTTTCTAAATAATGCTCCATTAACATAAAATGAAGTAGAAAAATGAACTTATAAAAAAGGTAGTATGAGCTTTGATATAAGAAGTTTAGAGTGATTAATTGTAAAGATCTAAAAGCACAAATGAAAGGAAGCTAAATGAAATCAAGAGGAGCCTCTACAGAGGGGTCTTGGATAACTGGGGGTTGGTTTTCTGATAAGCATACATTACAACAAATAGTATGACATGAAAAACCCACTAAAAATGCTTATCAAAATATTTGCATGTCTGTGTGCTGCACGAGTACCTGTGTGAACCCGTGTGTCTCGCCTTGTTGAGTGCAGAGAGCAGGAATTCATGTGACACCTTCCATCCCATCGTGTGGATGAGCTTCTCTCCTAGCTGCAGGCTGCTGGCAGGGACAAGAGCTGAGCTGGGGAAGCCCCAGTCAAGCTCCACAGCAAATTCCACAGAAATCAGATTTTGATCAGACTGAAACTTAAAAGGGGAATGCACTGGACATGAATTATTTTCATTTCCTTCCCTCCCCTTTTTAACATGAATATTTTTTTTATTCACCACGTATTTTCAGAGGCAAATATCTTGGTAGGCAATTACAGGGTTTTCTCCAGTGTGCGGGGATCTTGTCGTGTGATGTTTTTCATCTGGCATCTCTTTGTTACTTTCATCGTGGGCCATTCTACTGAATACAAGGCAGACATTAGTCAGAATGAGTGGAGACTGTCTGTTTTCGAGCACTGAGGCTTTATTTAAAATGCATGCCTTGCCAGTGAAGTTTGCGTGTGCCTCTTTTATGCTGCAATTCCAGCCCTTCAGATGTGTGTTACAAGGCTGTAATACTGCACAGACCCTTTGCCTTCCAACAGGCACTAGCATTGCATTTTTTACTAACTACGCCACGAACAAGTGAGGGGAAAGAGGGAGACGTTCAACACTGAAACAACTTACCTGCTGCTCTTACAGAGCCTGAAGTCATATTTCTGCCAAATGTTTGGCAGAAAAAGCCGTGCAGACTTTTTTTTCCCCCCTCTTCTTTTTTCTTAAATGATTCTTCTTGTTCCAGTAGAAAGATATAAAAGGAGAGGCCGTAGCTAAATAAACATTGAGGCACTTCCATAGCACTTCCACACCGGTTGATCTGGGGCGAGGTCTGGCCCACTGCGAAGTTTGACAGCCTGGGACCCTGCCCACCCTAAGGAGTGAGGAGGGGGTTGATGGATGGGTTAGGACCCAAACACTGAGACATGGGCAGTCCAAAGTGGTTGACTCAGTCTTGTCAACGGTCAGAGCTGGTGTTTCAGTTGTTCTCCTCGGCCAGGAAGGCAGCCCTTTCAAAGGCTGACTGCCCTCAGAAAGAAAGAAAGAAAAAAAGAATGTATTAGAAGCTGATCCTTGGTACTGTTTTCAGTGGTCCCTAGAGTCCCTTTTGGGACAATCTGGCAATATAAAATAGCCTAAAAGTTCAGCAGCATTATGTTCAAAGAGTAAATAATAAGACTCGATGAGAAATCAAGCCATCCAATTCAGTAGCTTTTAAATCTGATTTCTATTCATGCTGAGACTATTCGGAACTGCTTTGTAGCATAAAGGTAGGAGCAATGCAAGTAGACCCATTTTTTGCTTGCTTTCTGTTGATGCAGCAGTGTGTTTTACTGTGAACAGGTTTTGCATACTTCACTCCCAAGGATAGATTAAGAACCTACACTGAAATCCTTATTCCAGTGGCAAAAATCCCAATTTATCTGCTTCCAGTAAAGCCACAGTATGTTGTTTGAGTAGATCTCAGAACTGTTCCTGCTGGAGTGACCGTAGTTGCTTAGAGTGATGTAAAGTGTCAAGATGGCCAGAGTTGAAAAAAATATATATATATATATATGCCTGACTCTTTTTCTTTTTTCTTTTTTCTTTTTTTTTTTTTTCCTATTAATCAGTCTAACCTTTCTCTGACCTTTCAGGTTAAAATTTGAGGCAACTATAAAATAGTCCTTAAATACAGCTACCACTGGAAGTTGTTTAAGTTCACTTTGTGTATGCTGGTCATCAGTCTTGTTTCCATTAAAGCAGTCCTTTGCATCCAGTGTTTATGTATAGCTAGGCTAAATGCAACTCTTAGAGTTTGCATTGCATGGTCAAAAAAAATCAATGGTTGTCAGTTTAGCATCAAACCAAATGCATGAAGAGGAAGCTCTCTCTCCTGGGAATGGGTACAGCACAGACTCGAGGACTTGAGCTTCCCTAGCTGCCTTCTACTAACACTTTGTGGTTAATCTGGATCGGCCATATACTGTTAGCAACAGTAATTCAACATGGGTTTCCATACCTATTTAGTACTGAGTCTTCCTTGAAATCACCGTGGAGTGGGTGATGCTTGTAGTATGTGCATCTTGCCTTTCCGTGCTGCATTGAGACCAAAGATTCATTTTACTTAGGCCCCTAAATGGCATCATATTTGTAGTGAATTAGTTGGACTGTGCATAAGACTGGCTGTCAATAGCCGTCATTGACTTCATTCTGATCCGAAGCTCTTTGAAGTTAATTTTATATATATATATATATATATATATTCTGTATTTTTGCCTTGTTCATGAATGACAAATCCTAAAGTCTTTTATTGAGGTGCTAGCTTCCATGGGTTTGCATAAGAGCAAGTGCATTTAAAGCCCAATCCCAAACACTTGAAGCTGTTAAAACGTTTTAGGGGGTGATCATCATATTTATGTATGACTGAACTGCCCATTTCCTTTTCGGGAGGCCTTGGATCTATCTGTATTTTGGTCTGAGCTTGATCTTACACAGTCACCTCCACAAGGAGAAAATGAGTCACAGAGACATGATGAATGTGATGTTTTTCAGAAAGTTCTTGAGACCTTTCACACAAAAACACTATCTAGGAGAGACGTGTTGTCTTTAAGCAACTTGAAAAACTAAGGCTGAATTAATTGGGGAAAGGACATGTCTAATTCCTGTGGAGGCCTGTGTAGCAGGCAGTGTCTAATAACATCACAAAATACAGAACTTGGGTTTAGCTCAGGCTACAGTGATTCATGGCTTTAGGTTCCTGGCTCAGTCCTTGGCATGCTCGCCACGATGATAGACATCATGCTGTTTAACAATACTACAAATGAGCTTGATTTTGCTTGGCAAAATGCAATGCGTTGCAGACAATTTTATGTGCCCACCTTACGGCTAAGAAAACAGATAAAGGTGCAGGTCAAGTTTGGAAAATTGTATTCTTGAAAGTCAAAGCGTTATAGCTGAAATGCAATGTTTATAGCAGGACTCGGCCTCTATTCCTAGGTATGTGCTTAGTTAGTTCTGTGATGCAAGGAACTGTTTTTTACGCTAAACTGGAGAACATGAAGGACTGGCAGGAAACACAAAGGGGCGTGGGATGCTATCAAGTTTTATTGCCATTCAGTAAGAATGACCACATTACTCCCAAGTGGGGACTTGTGTATGTGGAATAGGTTTTCCTGGGGTAAGCAGCAGTGAAAGCCTTACACCTTGTCATACGTGTCACGTGTCTAGCCTGTGTCTTGCATTTGTGGTACCTCATTGGGTTGTCATAGGGGCCTTTTCTGAGCACCTCCTCCTTTTCCTTTTCATTTATTATGGAAACATTATTACTGGCATGGGTATAGTTAGTGCAGCATGAATTCAATATATTTTAAGGTTTCTTAGATAAAGACGTTTATGTGCTGGCTTTTCTCCTCTCGTATATTTTCTTTGGTAGGGATGGGGCTAAATTCAACTAATAAAGCTAAATATCTCTCTGCTTTGCATTTTTAAACTCCATGATGTCATTTTTAGAATGACTGGTGTGTGTCTTTATTTTCAGAGCTTAGAACGCACATTGAATGACTTTTCTAATAAAGCCAAGTGACTGTGGAGTCCATGTATCAAATTTACAAATGACTCTTTCCCCAGTGCAGCAGAGTGCCTGGGCAGGCTCTGCTCTGCACTGTGCAGCTTAGCATGAACGCAGCCCACAAAGCTCAGCAGGTCAATCCTTCTCATGATTTTTGTACTTTTTCCTCCTGCTCAGCTCTCCATTTGCCAGAAAACCAGCTGTCTTCAGCCTTCCCTGGGAGCTAGGTCCCTTCCTTGTGGAGAAAGCTTTGGAAAACCAAGACTGTTGTTTTCCAGCACTAGTTTTCTTTGGTTTTCTTCTCCGGGTTGCTGTAATGGAACGCGAGATAACAGCGTGCTGGATTTTGTAAGCTTGATTTTGACACTTGGGAAAACTTGAGTTGGTTTCATTTTGCATGGGCTGAAATCTTCATTTTCTCTGAGCAACGAACGTGAGTCTTGTCCCGGGATGTCTTCCTCCCGTCTCAGTGGGAGAGAGGTATCCTGGGTCTGTGGTTACGTTTACTGGTGCAGGAGAGGGGAAAGCTACATACGGAAATTCTCTTTCCCTTACGGAATTGAGGGCGTGATTTGTTCCATCTTTCTCTCTTGGAAACTGAAGTGTTCAACTCCGCTTTTCATTGGGGAAATTGTCTTATAGTAAATATTTCAGAGCTCTTTCAGGGTAAGTGTTCAAGCTTGGATAGGTTATAGTTTTGGGTTTCTTACCCGTGCTTGACGTCACTTTGGCACTAAAAAGACTTCAGCCAGCCTGTGAGCGAGTCTGCAGAGGATTTGTGTGGGAATGTTACATGGCTCTATGTGCCTTGTGATTCTGCCCTGCAAAGTGCAGGGTATGAAAAATACACTCCGGTTGCTGTATAACTAGCCAGTTTATTTTTCATGCATCATAGAAATGTTAGGATGGGCAATAAGTTATGAGTTAATGACTCTGCTTCCTGGAAATATATCACAAATATTAAAAACAGAGTAGAAGTAGAACTCTGGTTAAAACTTCTCTGCTGTTATTGGGAATAGTGTCGTTTCTACAGCCCCAGTTTCCTGAACCTGGTGTGTTCTGCTTTCACTGATGAATCTTAATTTCAGGAAAAAGGTTAAACCCTAAAGAGTTAAAATACAGAGTGAAATTAAAAAAAAATGTTTAACTCATATGTTTAACTGTTTGAGACTTATATTTCTGAGAACATTTTAATTCAGTTTGCTGAGGCAGATGATGTATAAACCTATAACTCTTTACCTCTGTAGTAGCTTTTTGGAATTGCCTTCCCGATCCCATTTTCAGGGAATGATGGGTAATAGCTTTGAAATCAGGCCAGAAGAGGAAAGACTTTGGCTGTTTTGGGCAAGAGGAAGGAGAAAACCCAATGGCTGGTGGTATCTGTATAAAGCCTTCCACTATTAATCCCCTTTTGCTTGTGTAGATGTGGATCTGAACTTCAGTCCCACATCACAGGTGTAAGAGTTGGGGTTTCTCAAGTGGAAGGCTTCTAAGGTCTGATACACTCTCTGAAACTTAAAGCTGCCTGCAGATTTTCTTACAGCATTGCAAAAATAAACATGTATTGTAAATATTGTAAATTCTGGTTGTACCTATTAATTTTGCAGCTGTATTATGTTGCACAACATGTCTGATAACCTAGTAGTGATGGATCTGAATGATGGTGCTAGGGAAATCTGTGAGAACACAAACATCTTGCAAGGATGCCAATGAAGCAACCTTGAGTCCTTTTTTCTTTTCGTGACTTAATGTGACTTTGGGTCTATTTCATTTAAAAAAAAAATTAAAAAACAGAAGAATTTTTTATTTTTCTCCTAGAAAAGGAGAATTTCTGGTACCCTTTCCAAGAAGATGATTGTTGAGGGCAGCGTGCCAGCCAGGCTCCAGTGTGGTGATGATCACTGCCTGTCTAAAGTGCATTTTTCTAGGGCTACATTTCTAAGTCAGTTAGTTATTTGAGCTCTGATAGGATTTTCGAATCTGCCTGAATATCAATGGAAATCAAAAGGAAATATGTGCTTAACTCTTAGATGCTTTTAAGAGTGAGAGCTGATAATTGCAGTTACCTTGAATACCTTGGAGAATCTAGTTGTTACCAGTTATAGACTGATAAGTGTCAAACTGATAAGTCTTTGCATCCTTCTTTTGCTTTTTGGTAGCGTTGCAAAATAGACCCCTTTTTTCACCCAAGAAGAGACTGTTCCATTTCCATGATGGGTGAAGTGGTCCTTAAGTAAAGAGTCTGTCAATTTGTTAAGCATGAGGGATCCATAAAATTCTAAGGAATTTTCAGTTTTACAGTAGGAATTTTCCCACAGTGAAAACAAAACAAAACTGAGTTTCATCCATGAAATGTTGCAAGTGAACACCACTTGTTTCCTCCTTTCCTTTGTTGCCTGGTTTTATATAAGCTAGTGTTCTACTTTTCCTTTACAAGGAGCTAGGCGAGTAGCGCAGACAAGTTGATCCTTGCATCTACAGACAAATTAAATGAGCTGAACACATGTTCTGCCATTGGCACATTGCTGTTTTGCTGCCAGAAACCTTCTCTGCGCTTGGCTTGCACAGCAACAAGCATGGGTGGAGGAAGGAAGGAACAGCTGGGAGGTGATTATGGTTTCCTGAGTCTCCGCCGCACCCATGGCACAGGTTAGATCAGTCCTGAGCTGCAGGCAGCTGGTAGAAATCCCCGGGAGACCGTCCATCATCTTCTGCACTGTCTCCACCCAGTACCTGGCACGCGGCCTTCGCAGCAGACTGCTGCTGTAGGAGCTGGTCTTGCCAAGTCAGTGCTTGCAGGGCACTTTCAGCCCGTTGGATGTCCCTCATGAGAGGGTCAGAATGAGTTTCTGGTCTTTTACATTCGGGAAAAGGTGGTTTTAGTAGGACTTGTATGCACAGAGTTGTATGTGCAAGCCTGGGGTGCCTCAGCACATGTTGGTTGTTTGAAGGGTGTATCCCTGGGGAAATTTCCAGTTAAAAGTATTCATGGAGGAAATAAATTTTGCTGGAATAAATCTAATGAAAATGAAATTAAAAGCACACTATCTACATTCTTGTTCTGGTGGAAAGTTCACCTTTCCAAAAACCAAGGTGGTTTGGGATACTGGAAACAGTTTGTGTCACTAAAGCATTTTTGGATCTTGTAATGCCTGCAGATAATACACGCTGCTACAATGGTGTCAGAGGGTTTTGTAACTTGTAATCAGTCTTTAACAGTCCATAACGTACCTCTTGGCTGATAAAATGCTAATTCAGGCCCAGCAAAGTGCTGAAATAACGTTCGTGGACTTCCACTGAAATGTTCTACAGCATAAATGAAAAGAAAGCAAAATGAATGGTGGGTCAAAAGGGGGCCCACGCCAAGCTCAGGACTGTTAAGCTGCTGTTATCTGAGGTGCTGATGAAGGGCGAGGCACGAGTAGGAACTGCTGGATGACACTTCTGGAAAGCAGTAGTAATAATAAACATCTGGAGGGTTTGACGTGCTCACGGTTGCCAGTAAATAATCCCTGGCTCCTAAGCAATTGCTCTTAGAGGAGCAGCTTCAGAGTTGGAGAATCTAAAAAGAAACTGTATAATGGAATGAGGACCATCATCCTGAGAAATTAGGAGTGCTTGTGGATCAGTGTGAATAAGTAGTGTCTTGGACAGAAAGGGAAGCTGGCCCTAAGCACGCTGTAACATTCAGCCTAAGGATCAGGTATAGGGAAGACAGGTAACTAGGTAGAGTGTGTGGGGAAGGTGTATGTCTGTCACCAAGAGCACGTGGGAATGCAGATGGTGACAGACAGATAAGTCATTAGCAGGATCTTATGCCAACGGAAGAAGATATTTGTATTCACTTAAGACTTGATCCAAATTTGATTGAGTTCAGTAGAAATCTTCCAGTAACTTCAAAGAGCCTTGGATCTGGCCTGCAGTGGCTGCCAGTTTACATCTCAGCCTGCAAACATGAGCGTACATGTCCAGAGGAGCACTTTACACCTTGAAATGTTTGCACGCTTGATGCCATCCATTTCTCATACAGAGGTTCCTCTTCATGCGTGTCCCAATTTTCCACTTGCTGCAGCTGCCATTTACTTTTCTGTGGTGGTGTCTAGTCCACTGATATAGCAGGAGCATGTAGGTACATTGCTATAATGTATTTAAGGGGTTTTGGTCCATTTTTCTCCTTTCTTTTCTTTCTGAAGCCCCACTGCAGCTAAGAGGGTTGTTTGTGCAGATGCATCTCTCGTGCATGCACGCACACATGTGCATTTTGGTCTTTTCTATTACAGCCTGGTGGCCACAGCCTTCATAACCTGCCTGCCGCTGGTGTCAAACACTGCTGTACAAATCCGACGGGGGTGCTTCCCTTCGGATAAAGCCTCCTGACAGGCAAAGGGTTATTGCTTGTATAGGCAAGTCCGCCGCTCCGGCGCACATAGCGCTCGGGATACATCATCGGATTAGTCAAATGTCTGCCAAAAGGCTTTGGTGTCTGGTGTTCCGTGTGCTCCGTGCTCGCCCTTGATCCTCCCGGCGTTGTGCAAGGAGCTTTGACCGTGCTGGTGTTACACGGGGCCCCTCTGCGAGAGGACTCGCTCTGCGGGCCCTTTTCCCCAAAATCCACCGAGGTGTGGGGCCTGAATGCAGATATGGGGCACATTTCCCATCAAAACAACAAAATCAATCATGTTGAACGCTGTTTGCCTGCGGTATCAATAAAGCCACGAGAGAACTTTTGCTGACAGCAAAATACAATCTTGTGCTTGGTGTTACAGGTGAGGCAGCAGTTTCAATCAGACTATCCCAGCCATAAGATTTCTGCTAATGCATCATAGATGAATATCTGTCCAACAGCATTTTAAACGTTTTGTGAGAATAAGATGATTTGGTCACAGGGAGGCTGTTTTCTGCAGACCCTTTGGAAGTGCCGTGGAGGTTGGTCCCAGGCTGGCTGGTTATTAGAAAGTGCAGTTCTGCTTATAGAGTGTTCTTTCTAAGCTCATTTAGCTTGAGCGACATGTTTTGATATTTTCCATGTATATTTTATGTTTTGTTTTCAGTTTTCTCAATTTTGTTTGACTTTATCAATGCTATCTAATATTAAATATTAATATTAGAATGTAGCATTCATATTCTGATCAATATTTCATGGCAGTATTTTATGTCAGTGTTTTGCTTGATTCTAAGCAAAGTTTTGTTTAGTTTTTAGTCTTTCCGATTTCTTTTTTTCAAGGGGTGGGTGGTGGGTGGTGGAATCTCCATCCTGAAACAAATATTTTAAGTCTGGCTTGTTCCAATTCGGAGCACAAACCAGATTTTGGAGCATTGGAATTTCCCACGGGTCAGAGTTCCTGTTTTCCATACAGCTCTGGTAATGGGCTATGAAGAACCCCTTTGGTTTTGCCCAAAGAGAACTTGGCTCATGATCACTCCTGGAGTTTATTCAAGAGCAAAAGATCGGGGGATTATTATGAAGAAGTCTCATTTTGGTTCATTCCCAAAAGACTAAAGTAGAAGCCAGTAAAGAACTTGACTCTGTCTCACCCACCAGCTGTCATTTCTAACCCAGATGCTCCATATCTCTTGCCAGCTTCTTCCTGGGGGTGAGGGGAGGATTGTCTTAACAATAAAATAATAAAAGAGAAGGAGGAAAGTCAAATGTTGTTTGTGCAAATTTTTTTCATGCAAAATAGAACATAAATACATGTTCTTGGTATCTATGTGAGAGACATATTCATGTTTTCAGGTTGTGCATGTTAATGATATTGTATTAAGAAAGTTTCATTATAGCTTTCAGTTTGGGACATCTTTTCATTTCACTGTGTTTTGAGGATTATTTTTTTTATATATGGATACATATATGACTATCACTCCATTAACTAAGCATAGGTTAGTAAAACCATCCTCCCAATGTTTCTTTTGGATGGCAAAATGTTATCTCCACTTTGAAAGGGAAAAAAGATCCTAAAGGCTTCAACAGAAGCAGTTATCATATTGTGCCTATGAATAATGCTAAAATGTTTCCAAAAGGACTACCAAAGGATCCAAAAGGATCATGGTTGAATAAAAAAGATTAATTTTCTTCTGGCTTTTTCTTCTGTATATTTTGATACTAGTTTTAGTAAGCATTGTAATGATTTTGGAAAAGTAAATATGTAGTCAAGGCGTGTATGTGAATAGTATGCAAGGAGATAGATTTTTTTTTTTCTCCAACACAGGAAATTCAAATTACTTTATGAAGTATAATGCTGCTGCTGCTAATGCTGCTGCTACAGCTTATTCTGAAGTCTGTAACAGAGGTCTAAAATGTGGTTTCTCAATGAGGTCTGGAGCAATCACAGATTTTACCCATATTACTAAGTGTTACTGTGTTATGTGATTATTATCAGGAGAGAACAGTAATGCAAATGTTAAATGATGTCTAAGAGAGCGGTATGCAATTAATAACAATGCAAATGCCACAGAGTGAGAGGAAATATTTCAGCTGGGAGAGAGGCATTTTAACTAGAACTAATGAAATAAAACTGAGCAGAGAAGCATGCTTAGGCTGTACATCAGGAAAATGTTCCTAATGGGGAGAGCTATTAGACTATGGTATGTTCTCCCAAGGGAAGCGTTACTAGCTGTAAGCAATACATTACTTAAAATGAATCAGAAGAAAATACTTAAGGGTATATTCTAAGGAGCTAACTATGTTGTTGGTGGTGGGAAATGGTTTATTTGATGACTTAATCACTAAGCTTTTTCCTATCCTGAGTCCTATAACTCGTATTATGCTATCGAGCATATTGTAGAATTAAAACTTGATTTGGAATAATTAAAAATGCATTGACGAGCCTTAGAAAAACTTCCAAAATACTATATATGGTGTATATATATGTTATACGTGATATACATATATGTTAATCTGACAAAAAATATACACATTGCCATACAATCTGTTGTATAACATTTTTTGTTCCGTTATTTTCAGTTATATGAAAGAAAAAAGTCTCCTTACCTTGTAGTTTTGTAGGGTATGCATTTAACAGTATGGACTAACCTCCAGAAAGAAAAATAATTATATACTTCTGCTTTACAGAAAATGTGGTAGGAGAGTAGCTTTAAAATGCTGACCTCACAGCATCTAAGCCACACATTTCAAAACAGTGATGTAATTGGTAAAGATCAGGCCAGAATGAAGTAATAGTGACTAAGTTGTGTTGCCAGTATTAAACCAGTTTTCCTTCATATTATAGATGCCTTAGAAGTGGTAAAAATGTGCCTCTGACCATGACTAGTGGTCAGTGTCCCTATGGGATGCAGAGGAAACGGTGCAGCTTTGGTAAATGTTGCATCGTGAACACTTAGGAAATGCCACGAGGGGAGTCTTTTCGGAGACAGAAAATCAAAAGTCATAAAGAAAAGACGTGCTGGAGATGTCTTTATTAAGTATGAAGTACGTAGGCCAGTGTCTCTCCTTTTCTAGATGGAGTAGCCCGTCTACTTGCTCTTTGATCTCAGAATATTACGTAGAACTTGAGAACCAGTCATTCCTGCTGGCATCATGAAGAAGCAGAGTAGTTTACCTGTAGCAAATTGTTGGCTTCAGTAAGAAAGTCCTGAGCAAGACCAGGTAGTAGGAGATTTTAAGGTCAGATAGTATTCCTGAGAAGTTGGGGTCTTGCTGTGAATGATTTTCTGCAGTGATGACTCGAAGTTGCCTGGGACAGAGAATGGATTGACAAAAGCAGAGGAAAACAGTAGTTTTATTTTTCCATCATTTTAATACATGAGAGATTATTTGATATCCCCCGCCCCGGAATTAGAGAATGTTTGATTTGTCTTCCTTTTCTGTTGATAAATTGTGGAGGAAAGTAGGTCCTGGTGGATAAAACTCTGGATGGAGATGTTGGCTTGGGAATCAGTGGTTGGATAATCTTTTTCAGGTCTTTCTCTCTGTTTTGTGTATCTATCTGTAACATTTTCTTTCTCTTATTTCTATCATATTCTTTGGCAAAGTTGCTCAAGAAGACAGCAATCTCTTTGCTAACTAATTTAGTGAGACTGGAGTTTTCAGTGAAGGATTTAGGTGTGTTTGTGAAAGCCAGATGGTCTATGAGGGTAACAATTGGCACTAGATAAAGTTTCAGGATCACTTGAAGTCTTCAGATTTATTTTCAAAAGTGTATTTGTCATTTTTAAATTTGTAATGGAAAATGCTTATAGAAAGCAAACATATTCTTCGTGAATGTCTCCTAATGTGCTAATTCTGTGAGCTCTTGTGCCTTCCAGTTAGAGTTGAGAGATTTTTTCCCCTTAGTGACAAATGGTTTTCTGCTCTCCCGGGCGAACGGCAGGCAGCTCAGTAATTCCCACAAGAGGTCTGCTGAACAGTCAGCAGTTTTATTCAATTTGAGGAGTACGACTGGTGAAACTGCCAATGTATTTGAGAAAGGCACTTTTTCATCAGTTTTGATTACTGAGATTTTAGAGCATTGCTTTAGTATCTTATGTACTTCCCCCTGCTGCCACAATCTTCCTGCAAGACAGCTTTCCTGTCATCTTGTAGGACCCTTGAAGCTGTGATCCTCTTCCCATTCCCCTAGATTTGCAGAGACCTGTGGGATTGTACCCTGGCTCTGAAGGAACTAAATGCCTTTGTGAGTCTGTCCTTATCATCTGTGGTGGGCCTCCTGTTCACATTACAAATTGAGAACTGCAGAACAAAATGTTGGATTTTCTCTTAACAGTTTTTAAAGGAATAATATTTAATACATGTGCTATTGATGTCATCCTTCCAAAATGGACAATGATTTATATATTTCATGTGAGGAAAAGAATCCTTTGAGGATGACTCATTGTTTTAGTCTGGAATAATTCCAATGGAACCTTTTTTAGAACTGGTTGGTACATACCTTACATGGTCTTATTTTGGGATATATTCCTTTTTTCTTTCATTTTGTCTGATAATATGTTTTGCTTATTAAAATTAAACTGTCTCTTTCCCTTCTGAGTTGAATCTAGTTCATATTTACCAAGACCTTATATGGAGAGGGAGTATATTTGTATATGTGTATGGACAGAGAAGGAAAAACGGATTGGATCTATTGCAAGGAAGACCTCATTTTTTAGGAAGAGGTGAACTGTACATTAAACACATTTTTCACATATTGAATTCAACCCGAAGACAGAAATTGCCAGCATAAGTGCTTCCATTTAGAGCTATTTCAGTAGGATAGGCAACCCTGATGCTATGCGGTCAATGAACACTGAGTTGAGTCACTAGAAATCACACAATCTTGTATCGTCTCATGTGAAAATGGATTTTCTTCCTTCATTCACATGCTTGTCTTGGTTGTACATTTTATTCTCTTTCTAAATTGACATGGCCAGGCCTGAGGAGAAAAGCATCAAGAATGTAACCCCATTAAGAGCATAGAAAACAGTGGTGCCAGTCAACTGAGCGTAACTATAAAAAGATTTCCAGTCTTTGGGACCAGATCTCAAGACAACAGGTTACAAAATTTCAAGTTTACAAGATTTAAAAGATTTCAACGTCAGATCTGTACGAGAAGCCTAGCCCTAATTTGGTCATGAAACCAAACCCCAAACCACCAACTAAACCTAATTTAGATCTGGATCTGAGCACCCACTTCCTTTTCCTCTTTTCCAATCAAAATAGATTTCAGTTTTGGTTGGTTGGAGTTCTGGGAGAAATCTCTGGTTCATTATTGTTAACTGTTTCTCTCATCTCTTTCTGTGAGCTAAATAAAACCCTAAACCCCACTCTTCATATGCCACATATTTCTATTAAGCAAAACCACTGTCAACAAATGAAAGTGTGGCAAAACAGTAGTGGTTTTCTTCCCCTCATTTTTATAATTATTAATTATATTTGGTTTTGGTCCTAAAATGAGATGTAAAGATTTCATAAATCAGGTGAATTTGTTGTTTTTATAATTACATTTTATTGGATAAATGATAGCATATATTTAAGTGGGAATAGATTCTACCCAAATATTTTATGTGGTTATCTTAGCAATCTGCTATAGATGTGCTCATTAAACCTGGCACACAGATAAGTATTAAAAAATTAATCCTCCCTCCAAGTGTTCGATTTATAAAGCAAATCTTGGCCAACCAATGTATATTAAACTTATGGCTCAATCTTAGGCAAAGTCAGGTGCCTGTAAATCCAAATGACTTGGTGGAAATGAGTGGAAAAAAGAGTGATGGCTAATATGGAATTGGATTTATCCATTGGCTTCAGATTGGTTTCTCCTTAAGTGATATAACCTTATGAAATTTTCACTAATGCCTTTTCATTATATTGTTGAAATGAATCAAGTCTTTCTAGCCTCTACTTTTTATACACTTTTTCTTCTTGTTCTGGCTTGTATAAAGAATGTGTTTAGGGTAAATGGCTCAATCCACATTCCTTTATCATAGTGATCCCCTGAAAAGAGCAGAATAAGGCTTCTAGACATACTCATCCCATTAGGCTGATATTCCTGGCATGTCCAGAAGGCAAAAATACATGTTCGTAGTTATTTGCAGAGATCACCTAAGAGCTGGTGTCCCATCTGAGGGGAGTAAATGTCTTCCCTGGACTCCTGTTGTCTTAGCAGCAATATAATACCACATACAGAGGAAACAACGTGGAAACCCAGACTGCCAGTGTGCAAGGGGTAGGGAAGTCTAGATCCTGCCTCTTCCTCTCCAAGACAGGTGCAGGAAGCAGGCAGGACATGGACAAAGCATCTCTTATCCACTGGCGTGTCTGAGTTGTGATAAAGGAGAGGCTTTGGGCTGGCCTCTCTCTGGGGTGAGGAGAAATCAGTAAAGAAAAAATGATTCACACCACCCTTCTCCTTATCAGCACCATACACCAGAACCTTCATCAGGCTTTCATACACCAGAACCAGCATGATAATGATAATTTTCTTTGTGTAAGATAGAGGAAGCAGACGTTCTTTTGGAATCTGTTCAGGTTGGGGTTTCGAGTGGGCCATCCTTTACAAAGTGGAATTAATTCAGCGAGCAAAAACATAGAGCCCACAAGGCTGCAAATATCTGCCGCTCCGATGGAGGCCCCGAACACAGGAAGCCCAGTATTTGCGTTACACGGCAAGCTCCTCAGGACTATAAAGCATTTTTTTAAAATTATGATTATTAGCGAGTCAGACAGTGTTTACATACACAATACTTGTCTGTGTGTAGACAGAGGCTGGCACCTTGCCAAAAGCCTACAAATTCAGAGCCCCATCCTCAGCTGGGTTGTATCACTATAGCTCCATTGACTTCAATGAACTGGCGCCAGTTTACATTAACTGAAGAGTTGTTGCATTATGTAGAATGATTTTTTCCCCCCTTTTCCTTCTTTCTTTAGTGAAAAACTCCAAAATGTCATTCTCATTAGTTCAGAGAAGGACTCAGTGTTTGGGTGATATACCTTTTATTTGTTGATGAGAATCTTTTCCCTTTAGATTACTCCTGTTTCTCTCCAATTTACAGATGCTAGGGGTGTCTCCTGTTTCCTAATCTAGCCCTGATAGGCTTTCTTAACATGTGCAGTCTGTAGGTTAAAGTCTCAGAGCTTAGGGTAGTAATTCTTGACCCAGAGATTAAAATATGCATTATATCATTGAAGTGATATTTTTATCGCATTCTTGTGATACATAAGCATATCCCACAAAGCAGCAATCAGATGAATATTTTTGGTCATTTCCCAGAAGCTCTTGGAAGCAGTGGCTGAAGGGAGATTGCTGATCAAAACCCATCAAAAAAAGTTTATTCCTCTAATAAAAATTCTCTAGAGGTTATATATGCAAAAGGAAGGCTGCCTCAGGCTATAATGCTGTTAGCTGAAATGGATAAATAAGGTCAGAAATCAGTGCTGCCTCAGAGTATTTTGTACCAGACATGACTTTTCATATTTATACCTCCTAGACACATCTTTTCATCTATGAATTGGTCCAACCTGCAAAAATATCTTCTTTGTATTTTGCACTTGCATAAATTTATCCATTAGCTGTCTGGTTGCTATCACAAAGTAGAGAACTTTTTTCCTTTCTGAGTTGATAAGTGTTCTAATCTAGAAAACTTTGCATAAAGGATATATGTTCTTCATGAATACTTTAAAGCTTTCCTAGATTCTTGCAAACAAAACTCCTTTAGACTCTAAGGATCCCTTTCCAAAAGTGTTTATTCCTTAATTGTTATGTTTTTGTCTC
>JAVCKT010015333.1:0-10689 GCA_032273925.1 Rhynchotus rufescens
CTGTCGATTAACTGAATTTTGGACTGATTCTTGTTTAATTCTGCAAACCATTCCCAGTTTGAATGTTTAGCAAAAAGACTGGGGAAGGAATCGCTCTGGAGATTTAACAAGTCTACTCAGCTATTAATTGCCCCATCTGAAGTCAAGAGGAGTTGACAAGTGATGCTGCCTTTCACATGGGTACCCTGGGGAAGCCCACATACCTTCATCTCCTCTTGTTCTTCCCAGAAGGCTGTTTCTGCTTCGGGGAATGATCAAGGTCTAGAAAAACATTCACATAGTCCAAGGGAAAGTAGGCAAAGGAAGCTTACAGGGCATCGGTGCAATGGCTTGTGTTAACACTGCTTACTCTTGCCTTGTATGACCGTTTCGTAGCCTGAAAGCGCCAGTGTGGAGTCCAGCAACAGCTGCTTTATTTAGTACCCATCACTGTGTCACCTTAATGCTCAGGAGGAGCTGCTCTGGTGCGACTTTGAGGTCAGGCATACCACTACTTGGACGTAAAGTTAGCTTTGATCACTTGAATATGACTCACCTACATATATATATATATATATATATATATATATATATGTATTTGAGGGGTTAGACCGTTAGCTAAAATCAGTAGCTTCAGCCCTGTCTAGATAGATAAGCCCTGAACTTTTTCCTTCCCCACATTTTTTTTTCCTACTTTAATTCAAATATTGCAGCTCTTTCTCACAAAGAACAAAAGCAATAAACAACTGTTTTATTTAAATCTCATTTTGCAGATTTAAGCAATTAAAAAAAAAATACTAGCAAGGACATGAACCAAAAATTCTGCTTAAATTGCTTTGTAGCTTCAGAAACTGACACCACACAGCCACTGAATATAGGGTATCTGACTGATGCATAATGCAAACTTCCACCACCAACGTGTGCTGCAGAGTGAACTGAACCGATGCTGCTGTTCACAGGCTTCAGCACTGAGCTCCTGGATACGTCCTTTGAGGAAGCATCTGTTCCCCCAGCACATAGCAGTTCATTTCTGGCACTTTGTACAGTGAATTCAATATGAGAGGAGAAACTAAAGGAGGAGATTTGTTGAAAGAACAGACTTGTAAAGGAACACTGTAATGAGTAGGTTCCTGGATGCCCAACCAAGGTCCAGGGAGCATCACCCACTGCTGTGGTACTTGCAGCTGAGGGCCCTTCCAAGGGGATCCATCACCTTCCTTTGATCAAGAAACTAAACCAGTGAAATGTGGCAGAAAAATGCTGGTTCAGGAGGCTTTCTAACATATTACCTCTACTTCCTTGAGTCGCCTGTCGACACCTCCTTTCTCCCACCAGCTAGGGAGATGTGTCAAGGGAAGCACACCAAGAGTCAGAGCCACAGGCCTGCAGCAGTGCAGGTGATGATGCCTTGCAGTTGACCTCAGGTGTTGCTCCTTCCTTTGGAGCATCTGGGCTAGCTCTGGCTCCATCAGGCTAGAAGATGTTTGGTGAGGGGCGCTGGAAAGGCTCTTTTGCTCAGACAGTTGTGTCATTTAGTTTCTAGAGCTTTGTGAACACAAACGAAACCACATCGTATTTGTGTGAATTTGTATCTGCTCACATTTCTAAGGCTGGGGATTTTAATGACTTTACAAAAGTTCCAGTATAAAAGACAGGCAGAAAGGTTTGTGCGGCATGAAGTCAAAGTTATTCAAAACCAAAAAAATCCATGCAAAAACATATACATTACAGCTGTGCAAAACAGCCCTTGCTCTGAATGTGCCATGAACTGCACTAGCCTCAGTTTTTCCTCCCTGAGCTTTGAGCTCGGTTGAAATACAAGCTGCTCACAAAGCCAGGAAGCTGGGGGCACTTTCTTGGAAATATTTCACATTGCTCCATGCCTGATTCTGCTTTTGCTTTACTCGAGTACATAAGAATGAGTGATTTGCACCTAGGACTTGCTGTAGGAATTGGTGCGTAGTACGGGAAGAATTTGCAAAATGTAAAGACGGAGCATCCTTGATGAGAGCCCTGCCTTCCAGCTGCCGCTGTGCTGGCTGCAGGGCTTATTGCACAGATTTCACCCACGGCTGCTGAACGTTGCCCCGCAGAGGAGCCGACCGCTCCTCCCGAGCTGCGCGTCCTGGAAAAGGCTAGGGAATGACCATGCCGGCAATTCGGCTGGCAGGCAAAGCTTTGCAGGAATTAATTCGGGGAATTAGTACAAGTCAGTACAAGTCAGATCTGGATGAGCAGTTAATACCTAAAAATAAATAAACCTGTAACTTTGGCAGAATTAGGGAAGAGCCCATTGCAGCTTCCCTTCAGGATTACGGATACAGGATATCTCAGGATACGGATGCATCAGTTATTCACCAAGATCCTTTCCTGTGCTGCACTAACCTCTACTTTCTTGGAAAACGCAGAAGGAAAACTCCGGCTGTGATCTCATTCCTCCTAGTGCTGGTGACTTGAGTCCCAAGGGCTTCACGGCAAATTAGATCCCCTGGAAAGAAACAGAGAGTCAGAGCAGACCCGACCTCTCTGCCATTTCTGGGAGCAAACTCGTATTCCTCGCGCCCTCTCTGCTTCAACTCTGACAACTTTTTCAGCACCATCTTCCCTCTCGTACACACACTTGCTCTCGCTTCTCTTTTTAACCCCCCAAGCAAAGGAAGCTCAGCACAGGTACCTGAAGAGCAGATGGGCTTCGCTTAAAATTGAGCCTCTGTAGGCTCTGGCAGTGGCTCTTCCTGTCCCTGGCTGCTGTAGGATATTTTTTTCAAAGAAAAGCAGCAGGTCTTATTTTAATTCTGCTTTTCTTTTCTTTCTTTCTTTTCTTTCTTTTTTTTTTTTATTTCCCCTTTCTGGTCTCTGTTCTCCTAACTCTGTCCTGTCACTCTTTTGATCAGCTATACATCAACCCTAACATAACTTTCAGATTTCATTTGGTACCACTTACTTCACACAAAAAGGAGCCCACTCTTCAAAGAAAACTTTTATTTCACTGCCTGCTACGTATGCAAGTATTCCCTACGGACCGGTAGTATTTATCATATCGCTCCCCCTCTTTGCTTTCTCCCATTCCTCTCCAAAAGACTAACAGACACTAATCTCCTTTCATCAGGTTCCCTCCTTCCTAATTTTTTGTGGTTTTGGCACAAAATGCTCGCCACTACCTTTAACACCTTATTGTGTCTGGAGTGATAATTACTTTCAGTTGCCGCAGCTGGTGCATGGGGAAGCGTGTGGGCTCTGTAAATTGGGAATGGGCAACCTGGGTGGGATTGCAAGAGAATATAGTGATCTGCGCTGCAAACTGCATTTAAAGAGAGTTCTGCTTTACAAATTGTACTTTTTCAATTTTTTTTCTCGCTGCCGAATCCATCCTGGACAGGGTTCTATGGAGTCACCTCTGCACCAAATAGTGACTCCAGGGTGTGGGAGAGAAAGCACCGATTGTGGGACACTGATGCCCATCAGAAAAAATAGAAAAAATAGGGCATAATACCTGACCCACCTAGTTAAAGCTCAGCTTGGAAGCAACGGGCACACGGGAACAGCTGAGCGGAGCCGAGCAGGATGGGGGAAGCGTGGGCCTGTCAACAGTGTAGAAGGTCCTCTGGGGCATTATTTCTGCTTGTTTTAATGTACACTGTATTGCTCTGAAATCAAGCAGTCTTAATTCATTTTTTTACATCTCATTTATTTTAAGCGTAGGATTGATAAGGAAATATGGGGTCATCATGTGAGTAAACATGAAAAATAGGTTATAGTGTTTCCACAAAGAAAAAGCACATTTGCCAACATATTTTTCCCCTTCCTTTTTAGTTTTTGCTGAATTAATATTAGCAATTATTACCAGTATTCTTAGGGAAATAATAGATATGGTTTCTAGCATATTTTTAGGTGTGGCTTGACTATAGCACTTCTATTACATTATGATAGGGCTTACACCCCACCTAACCATGAGCAAATGGGCATACAGTGATAAATAAAATTAGTCTGCTGTGAGACCAGTTTATATCTGTTTTCCTGGATTTCCTGAAGTGAGGACTACTCACTTATTTTATTTATCATTTGGAAGCCTTTTAATAAAATGCTTGTCATAAGCAGGATTGCTTTGGGCATGCTGGCTTGAAACCAAGTATTTTGTTTGCTGTCTGCTCTCCCAGTCTTTATTTCAGGACCGCAGAGAATTCCCATGCTCGTTTAAGGTTAGGATGAAGTTCAGGTTGGAAGCGCAGGGTCTGTAGTGCAGAAACGATTGCAGAATTTTGCAGACTCCAAGAGGAAAGGGGGGAAAAAAATGAAAAACAGATTTGAATTTTTCAGTCTTTCCTCTGAGGCATTCATTGGTGCTCATATTTTTTTAATGTTAGAAAAAGTAAGAACTATAGAGCCTGAAAACCTGTGATTTTTTTTTTTTTTCAAGCTGCAGAGTAGTAAGCTGAAGGGCAAAACCACTATCTTGTCATTCATAATTCTCTAGGTGCAAGCATTGCTAAATTCCTATCCTTCTTTGAGGCCACGGCTTGATAAAGATAGAAGAATGCAGCTGATAGGCCTGGAATTTTAGACTCAAAACATCATTTTTGTTTTTGGGTAATTAGGGACTTCCTACGCTTATGTGCAAGTGGGAATCAAGGTTACCATCGGGAGCAAGGAACATAGCAGCTTCAGTTCTGTGATAAAATCTATGTTCCATACAGATAAGCTGAGTACTTTCCAAGCTGTCGTATTTTATGATGAGCTCTTCCTCTGTGGTCCTGAACATCTGCCAGTCTTTCTTCAGTTCCCAGGCTTTGGATAGAACTGGCCTTGGGGTCCTCTCTTGTAAGCTGCAGTTGGGTTACGGGTTATAAGAAGCAGATAGAGGACAGCCAAGCTGAGCTTGGTGCTCTTTGCTGCTGCCTTTCCTTATTTCGAGGCATTATTAGTGTTAGGAGCTGTGAAAAAAATAGCTGTTGTTCTATCCTGACGTGCAAAGCTTTATACGAGTCACTAGGATGAGGCTCTAAGACAAAACAATTGCTACAACAGAGACAGGGGTCTGCCAAGGTCAGCGATGGAGCCTCTTGCTATTTCAGGTCAGGGATTTTGAAAAATAAATGAATGTGGCTATTTACTTTATTCATATATTCATATTATATATATGAATATTATATATGTATTGCCATATTCATGTATTCGCTATTACATGGATTGTACAGTTGGATAGCCTGACTTTTCCCTCTCTTCTGTCTGTTATCTCTAGGGTGGTTATTTGCTTTCTAACTGTCTTTGAGAGAAAATACTCCTTTTTATGTGGTAACTTTACATGCAGCCTATGACATCTTTGCTAGATTTGGCCCTATATCAGTAGTTTTCTAGCCAGTAAATACTTCAAAGGTTTCAAGTTTTCATCATTAAATTTAGGGGAAAAAAATGTCATTTTTAGTATAAAAACAGCTTCAATTTTTTTTTCTTTTTTGGTAAAGGAATTCACATTTTTCCCCCCATAGTAAGTTGCTCTATTAAAATTTCCAAATCGAAATTACAGCATGGCGCAGCAGCCAAAATCATTGCTAGAGGGTTGAAGAAGAATCCCAGGCACTTGACCAAAGCAGTATTTCACGAATACATTGTAGTTATTTGAAGGAAGATAATGCAATGTGGTCATCTTTTACTTCACTGTAGATATAAATCCTCCAAAACCATTGCAGATGTGGTAGGGATATTGCAACCCATTAACCTAATAGAATGTAACTGTTTTTCTCTTATAAGGCTTCTCTGACTTAGTCTTTTTCTTTTTTTTTGGCACAAGCACACGTGTACATGCTGGTACGTGGATATATCTGCATTGTGGCATTTAGTTCTATTGTCTAGAGCATCTTCCTGCAGGATGAAGTAGGGCAGTGTATGTCCACACTCCTCCTCTCCCTGTTTCTGTACGCCTAAAATCCACCCAGCTAAGGTCTTATTCCGAGTCTGGTGGCTTTAGGCTGATGCCCTGTTGAGTGGGTGTATTATTCTCCAAATATCTAAGTAAATATCTAATAATTCGGTGTGTGAATGATAGAGCCTGCCTTGAAAAGTTACTCTCTAATATAGCATTTTAATGTGTATTGAAGATTCCTCCGTGCTGCTAGGTTTGTGTCCAACATGGAAATGTGAACCTGCATTTTGCTGAATGTGAATATGACCACGAGGCTGAATTTCAGATGTACCCATTTATGAGTCTGGCTTATATGCTGAAAGCAGCATTTTGTGCAGGTCACGTGTTGTATACAAAACATCTGATAAAACGCTGCTCGCAGTCTTACAGATCTTAGAAATCCTTTCCATATGTCTAATCTTAAATCCTTTCCATATGTCTCCATCTATACATGAGCACCAATTAGTCAATTAATCTGCCACCTTTATTTAATTAGATAATAAAGAAGAACTTTTTGAAGTTAAATCTTTTTTCATTTTTTTTGCAGAAATCAAAAATGACAACTAGTAGCAGCAACAAATTACAAGACAAATTTCATAATCCACTCAGTGAATACATTAATATTACAGTATTTGCCGAGTTAAAACAAGTCCAACATTCAATATTCCCCTTCGCAAACAAAACACATTTACATGAATCCAAACAAGAGAGAAAAAAAAAATGCTCTTTGTAGCGGTCCTGGAACGACAGCAAGACATTTTGGCTCTTCAGTGTCCTTAGAAATTAACCCTGTGTTAATGCAAGTTCATCAGCACGAATCCCTGTGCAAGGGGAATCCTCCCATGCGCCCTTTAGGGCAGCTTTGCAGCCGCTGTGCCCTGCACGGCAGCGCAGGGTGACCAGCGCAGGGGCTAAGGTGCTGCCCACCGTGTCCATCTCCACTGACCCTGGCTCATTAGCATCCCCAGAACACAGTGCGTTTCATGCGAAAGCAAAATACAACAGAAACTGGATGTTTCTGGGTTTGCTGCCGGCAGCCGTTACCTTGCTGGAGAGAAAAACACTCTGCAAGGTCCAGCCCGAGGAATAAATGGAAATAACTAAAACCCACGGATCGCCAGCACTTTGCACCCGGGAATGATTTGCCCCGCATTTTTCTTGCAAATAAACTCAACATAGAGGCATTAATATTTTCAAAAGGTAGAAGGGCTGTTATTTGCTTGTTGCCATACAAGAAAACTTTTTTTTCTCTTTCCCAAGCAAATAATTTCCTAATAATAGCCCACTGTTAAGTGCTAGGTAGTTGCTTTATGATTTTCAGTGCCTTCTTGCAGTCCGCTGTGGGGAGCGGGGTCAGGTTCGCAGCCCGCTGCAGAAGAGCTGCATTGAGCACTGTTGTTTTCTGTCAATGAATTATCAATTGCTTTGAAGACCGATCACTCGCTTTCTTCTCGTGTGCACTTGAGATGCCCACAACTTTCTGGTGGCATTTGAGGCCTTATTAGCACAGAGCTTATTGAACGTACAGCCTTTCCTTTATAAGAGCAGTGACGATGGTGATTCGGAGAGTGACATCCCTTTCACATTTGGAATTTGTCTCTTAATTCCGAGAGGACAAACAGAAAGGACATTATAGGCTCTTATGCTGTCTCTCTCCAGATATTTCAAAAAAGAAAGTACTCGTGGGTTTCTTTACAGACTTAATATAAAGCCGTCAATGTACAGAATGATCCATTATGTATAGAAAAACACGTTTCCAACTTTCTTCCTTGAACGTGTTTTTTGTATGAACCTCTATATGGGAGAAACCAAAACAAAAAAAAAGCTCCAAATAACCAATGCGTAAAGGAAGATTTTTCTCTGACATGTTTTAAAACGTTGAAATGAGATTTTTACCTGATTCTGATGCAAATGTTTTGGTGGTGCTTTGATGCAGTTGTAGGAATAGTTTGTGAATCTTTCTTCTATTTAGACAGACGTGATAATAACATAATGTGTACTTGGTAATTGATGGAAAAAAGGGGACAGGAAGGGAAAAGCACAGCTAATATTCTCTGTTATAAAATATACTTTAGGCCTCCTTACAGTGCACGTTGTCACCCAAAGTGGCTTAGTGTTCCCAACTTCAGTGAAGGGGGCTGCTTGTGGCGGTAAAACAAAGCACTGAGGGTTTTAGGCTGGGGGGCCTTGGAGATTTCAAAGTTGAGCAAAAGAGATTAGAATTCTATTTTATCTCCTGCTCCTAGTTTTTCATATTTATGTATTAAGCTGCTTGTATTAAGCTCTTCGCTAAGTAGTATTTCAGATCTATGCTGCAATTTGTCATGACATTTCTGTAGGCAGTTATTATAAAGATGTCTGATGCTTGCTTTTATTTTTTTTTTTGCCCCTGAAACAAGAAAGTAGGCTACAAATAAGTCCCTTGATTTTTAAATTGCTATCAATTAAACACACGGGGCGTCGGGGGCCATAACATGGATAGCTGGATTCTGAGCTTGGACCTGGAAGAAACTGAGCCAGAATGTGCCCATCTGCAAAAATAAAAGCTGATGTTGCATTCATCTGAGCGACGTATGTCATTTAAGAATGTTATTGGAGTTCGAGTTTTTAGCAAAACAGAAAAAAAAAAAAGAGAGATTTAAGTGGACCAGGCAGGCAAGTGCATGATGTGCTGATCACTTAAATCAGTTTTAATTTAGAAGCTGTTGACACTGAGGCCGTTCTCCAAGCCTGTTCGGTACGAGCGAGCGCAGCCTGTGCTGACTTGGGGGCGTCCAGGGTTTTTCCTAGCAGGCTTTCCCGGGAATGCAGCAGTTGCCGAGCAGCACCTGCCTGCGAGGGGCTTTCCTGGCCTCGGCTGTCACAAAACCGGAGCGGTTACCCCATGGCAGGGACCTCATCTGTGCTGCCCCCAAGGAAGGGGGAATTACAGCCAGTGCTTTGCAGGAGCGCACGTCCCCTTAGCTTTACATCGTTCCTCGCGCTGCTTCCAGGTGGATTTGGGGATCCAGCATAACCCGAGACCTGCAGTGGCCGCACAGACTGAGCGGGATTTGGAGGGAAAAAGCTGGAGGCTGCTCCTGGGTGGGATGAGCAGGAGCCCGCGGGGACGGGGAACAGCTTGCAAGGGTGTTTGCTGGGTGGAACGTGGGGACAGGAAAAGTGTTATATTTGCAGGTAAAGCGCTTGGGAGGAATTTGGAAAACGTTTAGAACAAGGTGACGAGCGTTTGGATTTAATCACAAGTCTAAGCAAGCCTTTCAGTGAGTAATACAAAGAGGAAAAATAACATATAGAGAGAAATATTGTCACATTGGCAAGTTAGTAGTTACAATAAGCGTGATCGAGTAGTGAATTTCATGGGAACTTCATTGTGGATGTCAACAGGCTTTTGGTCGTGACCGGTCACTTCTGTTTTCTCTACCTGAGCTCTTTTCCTCAGCTCTTTTTACTTTGATTTTTTTTTTTTTTTTTTGAGGTCTAGCCTTTGAGGACACTTTCTCTGTGGAGCCCCTCTGTATCCTTCCTGGCTCCTTTGATGCCTCATTCGTTTGCAGGGGTAAGACAGAGGATGGTCATTTCTGTAATGCGGGCATTTCGGTTAGGATGAAACCGAAAGGGGATTTATCAGTCACCACCTTGGTTTCAATTGGAGGCTGAGCTTTTACCTGCATAGCAACTATATTGTGTCTGGGAAAGCTGCATGTCCCTTCCTTTTATTTGAACTTGACGTGATTTCCTAAACTGCAAACTGTATTTAAAAAAAAAAAAAAGACTAGTTTTATAGTTTTTTTTTTTTTAAATGCACACTTTTGTTATTATATATGACAAAAATATTGAAGTATTTTACTAAGGGAAAGTCTGCTAGTTTGGTTTATAACTTAGGGCTGCTGGTTCACACTGCATTTAACTGTAAGTGCATCAGACACCCAGCTTTTCCGAGCTCTGCTGCATCTGGGATGGAGTCTTGGAAAAGAAACCCAGGCAGGGCTTTAATGCTGCAAAATTATGCAGCCTGCAACACGTAGGCATTAATAAACTTTCCCTGTTTTATCTCCCATTTCAGTGGGTCCCTGGTTTCCTTCCTTCACAAACACCTGAATCTTAGGTGCAAAAGCTTTCCTTGCCACTGTATTAATGGAGCAGAATATGTGTATTTTTGTCCATGGGGCAGGCTGGGTGGCTCGGGATCTCTCCCAGTTCTGGCTAACAAAGGTCCCTTCTCGGCAGCGTTGTCAGAGCCAGAGACCAGCGGGCACGCTAGAAACTGAGATAGGCGAATGCCTAGCCAAAATTTTTTAAAAAACCCTCTTTAAAAAAATAAAACAAAAACACTTTTGAACTTCAGAGAAGATGCAGCACTTGCTTTGCAGAGAACACAGGGTTGAAGGGTGCTTTTTATTTTCCTTTTTAACAGACATGTGTAGTGCATTTGTTTCAGTTTTATATCCGCTGTCATAATACGATGGTTTTATTCAGGTTTTAACCGTGCTTCGGCTAGAAACCCTACATCTTTAAATGAGGCCGCCCGGGCGCCGCGGCGATTTCCCTCGCTGCACTCACTCACCTTACCCAGGTGCATGTTAAATCAGTATTAATGACAATATCATTCTTCTGCAGTCATCTCCTGCCTGCAATTTGGTTTTAATTACCCACCACGTTGTCTTTCCCCCTCACTGACAGCCATTAAATAGGGAATGACACCAGAGCCGCGTTTGTGTCGAAGAGGCGCCGCTTCACCGGGGTCGTGGGCTCCTTTTTTTTTTTTCTTTTCTTTTTTTTTTTCCTTTTTCCCTTTCCCCTCGCCCAGC
>JAVCKT010015334.1:0-19859 GCA_032273925.1 Rhynchotus rufescens
CTTTTAAGTACAGCAGTGCTTTTTGAAATCCAGCATGACCTGAAAAATCATTTTCTACTTGACAGTATTAATTTACTATCACTGTCTTTTAATAATTGCTTAATAATGAAACCTCTCAAGCCTCTTGCTTCACATCTTCACACATAAAAGTAAATTGTAGCTTGTTTCTTCTGGAAATATCAACTGCTTTATAAACATTCAACAAACTACATAGGCAAAAACAACATAGGGAAAGAGGTGAAGATGATAGTTATGACAGATGCTTTAAGCTTTGGCTCACTGGACATATTTTCTAGTTTCCTTGACAAAATACAAAGTCTGTTTCCAAGACACTACAAAGTTTTGGACAGTTCTATTCAGAAATAATTTTTCTCTTTGGGGAAAAAGAAGAGAAAAAGATAAAATTAGTATTTTTTAGTTCCATTATATTTTTAATCACAGTTTTATTTTTATTATTTGCTTTTTTTTTTTTTTTTTTTTTTTTTTTTTTTTTTTTTTTTTTTTTTTTTTTTTTTGTACTGTAAACTGAAGACGTGTTACATATTTCTCTTCTATGGCTAAGTAGAAAAATTGTTCAAGAGAAAAGTTGTGATAAGAAAGCTTTGAATATGATTGTCTCTTCTTTTGGTAGTTTGGGCTACACAAAGAACATTTGTTCAATTCTCAATCCACACAGCTTTTGTAGGTGGTCTGCGGCCAGCAAGATCCTCAAGCAGTCAATCCTATTACTAAATACTATAAATTAGTCCAATGATTTTGACATCTTTGATAAATAAACACTACTTTAGTGATTTATGGAATAAGGCCATTTTGAGGCAGAAATAGGGCAGGCTCATTATTCAACAGCTGAAGACAGGAAGTGAAAAGTATTTTTTTCAAGTAAAACTTCAGAGATAGTTTATAACGGACAACACAAAGAAGTTAACATCTTAAGCTCTTATGAAAGTGGGTAATGAATTAAGCCATAGTTTCAATTTTTTTCTAAACTAAAACAAAATATGCATGATTTATAAACAATTTTAAATACTTGCTGCCTTTCATACTAGGAAGAAAAATATCCCATAAATTATATTCATGCAATTAAAATGAACTGTACTGTTGAAACTGAGAGAACAGTTTTTTCTCTATCAAAATTTGCAGTCTGCATTATACTGCAGTATAAACAGTACTTCCAATTCAACTGTTAAGTTTTGAATGTCAGATCCTCACTGCAAAACAGTATCTGCTAAAATTAATGGACTACTGTTGAAGTAAGATTTTCAAAATAACTCATCATTAAACTTTTTCTGCTCTCTCTGAGGACAGAGAGCTATGTCTCAGTGAATAATTACCCTTGTAATTATCTAAGCCAGATTTCTCTTTGTCCAAAAGAAAACATCTAGTGCATCTAGTGACTCTTTAGTCTTTGTTTCAGCACATTAAATATGTGGCTAATATTGATCAAATTATTTTAATATTCTTTTTTTGAAAAAAAAATGATTGTTACTTCAGCATTTCTCAACATATCCAAGCGAAAGAGAAAACTTCTCCAAAAATATTTCAATGTCTTTTATTTTCATATGTGTTTCTCTTAAAAATTAACTAAGACATCTGATCCAACTTTTGCAGGTGTCAACGGTACTCAGATATGCCCTGTCTCAATTGCCGTAGCAGAAGACTACGGTTTTTATGGTAACATCCCCCGCCTCCGCTATCTTCGCCTGGATGGAAATGAAATTAAGCCTCCAATCCCACTGGACATCATGATATGTTTCCAGCTACTTCAAGCAGTTGTCATATGAAGATACCGTAGTGTCACTGTTGTGCTGTAAGAGTGTTAAGATGCAAGTTTTGCTGGAAAGAAGCTTGTTCTGACTTAATCAAGAAATAATAGGTTTCTGCTAACTAATTCTCTTTCCTTACACCTCTTTGTTTTACAGCTGCAAATATTGTTGTTCTTTTAGAATAGACATCAAAGATCTCTCAGCATGAAACTTGCTTAATTCTTTGCTTGAGAATTCCTAATGCTTAAGAATTCCTAATATTCCTAATATTTAAAATCATCTGCTATAAGATCCCAAATACTCCAAAGCAAGTTTGTACCTACTCTGTCTTTCTTATCAATTCTAGAATGTCTATCCCTATCACACTGCAACTAATATAAGGAATTAGGGTGCACTTGTCTAAATATATATATGCTAGGAAAATCAGGTATTATATGACCATGAATTAACAGAACTGACACTGTTTTTTCTCAAGATAGTCAATGCCTAACAGCAAACAGCTACTTAACATGTAAATAACTCATAAATTACTGTTATCCTTTGAGAAGAGGAAGATATAATATTGATGCTTTTAAGACATTAAGTGTATAAGACTCAGGGTCCAAAGCAGTGTACTGGATATATACTGCTAAATGGATTAATTCAGTATAATATGACAAAATTGACAAGAGAATAAGAGATAAATCTTACACTGTCAAAGTCAATGCTAATTTCTTCTTGATTTGTTTTTCAGTATTCTATTTTTAATTCATGTAACACTCAATTTTAGAGAAGTCCATTTATTTAGAGTATACCACATTCACAATTCAGAAAAACAGAAATAACAGCAGGGTTCCTTTTTTATAGAATCTGTTTTCTTTCTTTCTTTTTCTTTCTTTCTTTCTTTCTTTTTTTTTTTTTTTTTTAAGAAAAGACAAAGTTTTCAATATACAACTTGAGTCAGCTCTTCACTGGGAAAGTATGACATTTTTGATATTTCTGATTGACAGCATAACAGACGATTCCTCAGTCTTATTTAGTCTCCTTTTATTTGTAGATAGAATCAAATAACTGCTCTTCAATGGCTTGTATCTATTTCTAACATTTTAAGAATGGTCTCAGTAACAAGAATTTGCATGTGGTATACTTTTTGTTTGAAGATGAAATATTTTCTTAAAAGTAGATCTTTAAAAGTACTGAGAACTGCAATTTCTAATATTCAGAGTATGTTTATTTGAAAAATCAACGTTATTCTGCTCCACTGCACTCATGAAAATAATTCATTACGGAAACCCTATATAGAAATAAAAATTTCAGAGGTCCTATCAACCAAAGTTTTATTTTTGCAGTTCATTTTATGCAACTGCTGTAGAAACATGCCCTCCCCACAAAATATTTTCTGTACCCATGCAGTAACTCTGTATGAATAAATACAGAAGAATTTTTTAAAGTTTCTACAGTACCTATGCATGTTTACCTGCACTCTTTAGCAATAGTAATTTATTTTTTGAACAATTTTATTTCACAATATTAACAATTAAATTAATACAATGAAAATCTTATTGGAATTGGAACTTAATTCTACTTATCACAACAAGCAAACAAAGGTACATCTTCACAGCCATACATACAATTTATTAGCAGTTCTAAATTCTGATATTGCAAAAGGATCTTGAAGCTTCAACCAAAGATTTTGACTCTTTAGGAACTATATATCTGTTGAAGCAAACAAAGACTAGGACTGGACTCTTTCTGAAAGAGATGTCCAGCTTCTATATCAGAAGACATGGTAAGTAAAAACACATAGAGCTAGTGAGGCATCAAGGTACTGCATTTTCTTTACTGTGGCATTGTGTGTTCTCTGATAGAATCACTCATAAGAGTTTCCAACAGCTTTTCTGGGAATCAAGATACTTGATCGCAGAGTAGTTCTTCAGTGTTCAGTATTATCTTGTGCTACTGTCCTTGCACACATGCAGATACTGATCCTAAGGGCTTGCCCCTTTCAAATCCCTGTGAATTTTAGCAAAGATAAAAGGTCATGATATATCCTTGAAAACACTACTGGGATGAAGAGATGCTGCTGCCAGACACTTTGGGTCGTTGCATCAAAGGTCCCACACCTTTGATGCAACGAGATGACTGTACATCTGAGAGATAATTCAAGAATATTCTTTTAGATTAATTGGTCCCATCTTGATTCTATCTCTCAGTATTAGCAGTGGTGTGCAATGAAAAGTAATTATGTTTCTATATTGACCTTCACAAGCTAGATTAACTATGGCTGGGCGGTGAGCAATTTTACTGCCTTTATGCCTTTATCTCTACGTATAAAATTGTGAATGTTCTCAATATTCTGGGAAAATCAGTGAAATTTTCCTCAGATTGCAATAGCAGGTATAAGTTCCATTGTTTTTCAGTCATAAGATTAAAATTAGCCTCAAACTTTCTGCAATCACAGATAAATTGTACAGTAAAAAGAAAGAGCATGCAGAACTCAGCTTTGTCAGGTTTTGGCCATACCTCATCCGATGCATTTGTCATGCCAGAAGACTATGAAGTAAGAAATAAAACATGATGTCAGTTTCATTATGAAGAGGATTACTAAAACAATGTGAAAAGCATTACCATGCTTAAAGTTCTGGTGTTCATTCCTCCTAGTTAGTGATTTGCCTTAGTCTCCCCACTGAGGTTTTCTAATTCATGCGAAAATTGTAGTCTCCTCCACTGCAAGCAGAGGAAAGGACTTTTCAGACTTCGTCCAGTTCAAACTCATAGTCACTTTAGGAAAGCTGTCATTTGTTTCACTTGATTATTAATGCATACCACAAGCTTCTTTGAGGGGAATAGTATGTATGTAAACAAATATACAATAGCATGTACACAGACAAATTTACAAAAAGTGTAAGATGCCCAGGACAAAGTACGAGTCAGGTGGAATAGGAGCCCATGGTGACTGTCAATCATTAACCAAACTTCACAAGGACCTAGTACTTTGCCAGAAGTGCATATTAGATATGAGCTAATTTTAAAATTACTGCAACTAACACAGATGTCCTATCACCTTGGCCCAGAGCAGAGAGAATGGCTTTGTAAAGAGAGGCATTAAATAAAAGTTAGAGGCTCAAGAATGGAGAAGCACCCAGCCATTTCCAATAGAAGGCCAAACTGCCAGCTCAATCAGAGGCTGCATATGGTGTCTAACAAGAGACTGTATGGTTTTATAGCTCAGCTGGTTCTGCAGGAAGAAAACTCCTTTTTAGAAGCTGCCAGTATAGTTAAAAAAATTTAGCCTTATGCATGAGTCACCCTGCACCATACTCTCCCTAGATATTTTGTGCTTCTTGCTTAATATTCCAAGTAGGTTGCTACAAACACCACAGCTAGGATGACAATTTAATGTCATCCCAATGACCACAACAGCTTGTATGATGCTTGAAGGAAGAAATATAAACTCTTAAAAGGTAAAAATTCAAAAGATGCACTGGTAAGCCAATTTGTCTCTTCACGATTGCTAATGCCAAGACATATCCTGTCTCATTGAAGGAGTTTTTATTCATCCTATTCATTTTTGATGCATCTAAATTTATGCAAATATTTGCCATAGACAGGCTTCCAGAGTGTGAAGAATATTTATCATTGCTGATATTACATTGCAGATATTATGGTTATTCATCTGGAGACAGACTAGGTACTACAATAATAAAATTGCAATATTGGTCACTGAACAGCTAATATCCCACTTCTGCAATGTGTAGCAGAGATTCTTTGGCACCTTTAAGTTGGCTAGTACACATCCTCCTCCTGCCTCAAGGTCTGCTCCATAATTGCCTTTTTCTTCCAGATTTGCTTACACTTTGAGAAATAAAGGGCAGATCTACAGGGCACCACACTGTCTATATAATGATACCCAAAGTAGTATTAACCACTTCAGGTTAAGCATCTGAAGCAATATAGCCCTTTTCCATCATACTCTGCCTTAGCTAATTTACCTCTTCCTCATTAGTGTACTTAATATTGCTTTTGGGTCCTATGCTTGGTCTGCCAGAGCTAGTTCAAACATCTCTATACTGTAATGAACATGGAGCCTTCCCAAAAGAGCTTTGTTTCTCACGTTCTTTGCACTGTTGCCAGTAGCCTGGCTATTCTCTTTACCGTTTTTGCCTTGTTTCTCTAATACATGCGTTTTACTGTCCTATCTGCTTCTTGCTCAGCCTGATTTGGCTTTGCTCCTTCAGTTCTTTTCAGCTGAAGCAAGTTTATTCATGCTACATTAATAGCTGCTCTGATTTCATCTGTTTCCTGGCAGTTTAGCTGCATGTGCTTTTCTCCAGGGGAAGTGCTTTGCTGTCTGCAGCACACGTAGCACAGCAGAACAGCCTGGCCTGCTGCTCAGGCAGCACTCACACCTCCTATGCATGTGCACACATATATTTGGAAATGTCTTTTCTAAGGCTTTTTTTTTTCCACCTCTCTAGTCTCTTTATAGGATGAAGAGAGACAGGAATCACATGTTCCACAAACAAAAGCTGCTCCTAATTAGGGACTGGTGCATTGAAAGTTACATGTGGATAGCAGCAGTGTGCAGCAAAGCCAGGCTTTTTCAATAAAACATTTATTCATGAAAATACTCTATTACACTTGTCCTGCATTATTGGTGAATTCAGACAAAATTAGGCAAACAGTTTCATCCATGGGAAGAAAAAAAAATTATCTGTTATTCTTATTTAATAATCCTGTTTTTAGGTTGTTACTGCAGCATGATATGCCTTTCTAAAGGTAATGAAATCCTGAAATTTGTCTAAATCTATCCCCATTACTGAAAGTCTAGTCTCAAGAAGGGTAGTATCCTTTAAAACATAATTTGAGGTTTATTTTCCATTTCAACATAAAGTAGATTAAAATATTTAGTTCTTTGTCAAATCAACATTCATATCGTTATATTGTTTTGGCCATCTGACAAACAGGCAGAAAAGCCTATTTTCTCTTCTCTAGCCCAGATTTTCCCAATATCCCTTTTACTCCATTGTTATTTTATTTTTATTTTTTTTACATTTTCTTCTTTCTAGGATCACTTAACAGGATCATCTGCCCCCTTCTTATCATCCCCTCTTAAATTAACAAGACTTGTGCCTGGGTTTTCTTACTGTTGTTTTCACAGTCACTGTATATAAAGCTGTTTTTCTCTGCTGTTCCAATGCTGTCTCTGTTACCAATGTTTATTTAAATTGTTTCTTCAAGAAATGGAGCCCTCAAGCCTATCTGTAGTGTCTACTTTTCATAAGTTGAGGCCTTGTCTCACTTTTCTATTAAACACCATGCCTTCCTTGCTATGGACTGCCCATTGCAACTACTTTCAAAAACAACATAAAGCACTTCTTATTCCTAACATTCAACTACTTAATTCTTACTGGAGTTGTGGTCCAAAGACAGAGCAGATCAGTTAGATGATTTTTTTCTGGGCTACTGAACCCCTGAGCCAACCTGTCACCTCAGTCTTGGGTGTGAAGGAGAGATTGGTCCTAATGCTCTTTCTGACAGCTGGCACAAACCTCCACTCTGAGGTGGAGTATCCAGAAGAGAATCAACTGCACAGCAGGAGGGAGGGATGAGTTGTGACAAAGGTGACATCCTTCTGTCTATGTTGTGAAGCTCCGGTAACCCTTATTTTTATGGTTTTATACTGTTGTGACACTGATTATTGAGAGGCTTAGTATTGTGAAAGGATGTAACAGAAGAAGCCTCTTGCTGCTGGGCCCTCCTCACACTGTCCAGCTGGAGTGAGGGAGGGATGGCAACCTGTGGGCTTTGTGGAGCCCAACAGATGACTGGTAGCCCACAGTTGCAAACAAGATCACTGAGTGGTAGGAAGCAGGGCAGCCAAAAGAAGCCTGCTTTATCACGGTCAAGCAGACCAGAAAATCATCTAGCACAAGACACAAGAGACAAAGATAATGGGGACAGACTGTCAAACTGAGAAGTACATTCAATTACTTGTATAGAAGAAAAAAAGAAAAAAGAATAAAAAGAAAAGTCAGGCAGCAATTAGCTTTGTCTGGCATAGGTTCAACAATGTTGAAAAAAGAACAATTTTTGAATTTATTTCAAGCTCTAATAGCTTGGAGGATCCTAATACTGCTTGAACTCCAAAAGCCCATCTAATACATTGCATGGCATACTTGACATCCACAATAATTCTACCAAATTTATAAAAACTAAATACTTGTTATATCCCCTGTGCTTTCCATCAGCAATTACACAGGACCACTTCCTGAAATACATCTTCTTTTACAACAGACTTTAACTTTTAATGTGTCAAGAAAAGGAAATTACAAGACAACTTCATAGCCACTTTTATATCAGTTTCAGGAAATAGTCCCCTTTGACAATCTTGCATATACCCTGAAAGGCAAATATACTTCCAAAGTAATTGCTTTGTTCCTTTTCGTGTTCTTTTCAAGGAGCCATCCACTCAAATTGAGCTGTGTGAATGCCTTATATGGAGGAGAAAAAAAAAAAAAAAAAAAGAGAACATTGAAGTTCTTACATTCTTACATTCCCATGAGGGTGTCTGGATAATCAGTGAGGGACAAGGGAAGGGAAGATATTGTTTTGGCTTGCTCAGGCAATCCCTATCACCCCTTAGTAATTAAAGATCATCAGCCAGACCTCTTAGACTAGGATGTTTGAACAAAAGTAAAGGAAAAAAAAACAACCTAAAATTGGAAGATTCATCTTACTCATGTCTTGGGTTCCAAACACTCATAGAAATTTTAAAATTGAGTTTTCTGCATGTGCAACACGAGTTTCTTTTTCTTTTATCCATAGCTGAAATATTTGATCATAATTGACTAGAGGAGCTGAAGTTTTAAGAGATATATGAAACAAAGTGTTCATTAACACTGGTCCATATTTTGAGACTAACTCATGACACAATTGCTTTCTCAGTCTCACAGCTGTTATATCCCCACTCAATCCACATAATGATCAGGCAGCTGCCTCTTGAGTCATGCTAATTCAACTGATTAGTGGAGATGAGAGAGAGATATGGAGGCCAATGTGTGAAGCTTAGACAGTTGATACAGAGAAATAGTGTTCTGAGTAGGAGAGGAGAAATAGCAGAGAGCTTGGAGCATAGAAATAGAAGTCCCCACCCCATCCACCAAAATGGTTCTTTTGACTGGGCTGATTTAATCTTTGCAGAGTTTTATGATAATGTGGAGTGATTTGTGTGCCTTCTTAGAGGCAAATAGTAGATTGGTGATAGAGTTTTTTTGTGGGAGTTCTCTCTCTTCAAAATTACCATAGAGATGAGGTATAACTGATCATCAGTCAGCTCTTCCAAGGTTCCAAAAACCATTCAGACATATTACTGCTGAACAGTGTGTAAACTGTTAAGTCGTACTGAAAGATCATGTTAACATAACTTTCACTTTTTTAAAAAGAAAAAAACCCTATCCTTTGAAAGCTGTTATTGTATGTCTCATACTCCTACAGTTTTCATAAATTTATTTCATCATTTCTGAAACCATTTTCACAATAGCTTAGAAAGACCTTCTGCCTGATTTAAAAAAAATAAACACTGAACAAATATATCTTAACATTAATAGCCATTTTAACATTTTTTAAATAAATCTTGTTATATCGGCCAGCAAGAAGCAACAGTTGATATTTAATATTCAGATCCAATAGAAATGAAACTATAGTTTCTGAAATGACCACATACTATGCATATAGAGATACATATTTTAACTTTTAGGCTGGTTCCAAATTAATGCAAATTTCTTGAAAAAATGGGAAATTACTTGAGCTGGTGGCCTCAGTCTGTTTGCTTGCTGAGAAGGGAAAAATCTTAAGTTCTTAAGAGAGTGACCCCTCTAATCAAACAAAAATGTCTCTCTCTGTTCTGTAGTGAACAGAGGAAAGAACTGCCACAGAATTGTTGACTAAGTAGATACATTTTTGAAAGCTTCAATTGAAGTGAAAATCCAAAGGTGACAGACAAAACCTTCCCTATATGTTCATGAACTGACAGCGGAGGTTTATGCAATGCAGGAAGATGAAGAACCTTCAAATGAATTTCAATTGCACAACTTGATCTGCAGTACTCCAGTGATTCTTGGAAATCTCATCAAAAAGAAAACAGAGAAACTTTGAAATCAGCATATTACAGAAATAAATAAAGACACAGGAAGCCTTCCTCTAAAGAACTATAACCAAATATTTTAAGTGAGTTACTTTTCAGGGCTTTATTAGATCATAAAAAGATCAAAAAGATCAGCCTTTAACAGAAAAGTAAAAGATATGTTTTAAGACATGGTTTCTTTCCCAAATCACAGAAATAAGTATAGAAAGAATACATATGCATATATGTGAAACATCCTACGAAGAAACCCCCTCCCCAAAACCTGTAGGACTACAATTCAGTGGATGGACCCAAATCACCTCTCTTCATTCCAGCAGACTAGTTAGCCTGAACTTGACTTTGAAATGAAGTTTAATTAGCTTAAGATCCCTACTTACCACCTTGCAACTTACCACTTGGCAAACCAAGTTACTACAAACACATAATACAGAATAACTAAGAGTGAGTAAGATATACTAAGAACTTCTGCATTTTACTGCTCAGTAATGCTGAAATCACTGCAAACTAATTAGTGTTACAGATTACCAGCCTTTAATTAGGACCAGATGGTGCCTTCCTCCCTGCATTACAGGATCATGAAATTCAGTTGTCAGTTGTTGCTGAACTCTGAGTTTCCACAGAAACAGCGTGGAAAGGGAAGTGGTAAGATGCAGCTCTTTCACAGGTTGTGCGGTCATATGAACAAAAGGAATGCAGGTTAATGACAGATTACTGCTGAAGTGGCTCTGAATAGTGTAGTTCGTTTAGAAAGCTATCTTATCCTTCCCACACTGATGCTCTGCTCCACTTTAAAATATGTCCATTTATGGTATTGTGACTGTAGGAAAAAAAGCTTGTTAATGTTGTTTGAGGAAAATTCTTAAAGATCTTAAAAATTCTGTACAGCCCCTTCAACCATCATTAGTAGCAACTGAATCATATGACTCCCAACTATATGAACAGTCTTTGATTATTGCAAATATTTAGCCACGTAATAAAATGACCATTACTGACACATGCACACTGATATAACCATAAAGTTGAGAAGGAAAGAGACAAAGGAGGGAAATGCTAGAAGAGATGACAGAATTGAAAAAAGTAGGGGGAGCAGTGAGAGGAGAGAAAAAAAGGTCTTTAGGAGAGGAGGGATGTGGGAATGAAAGTAAGATTAATTTAGAAAAGAAAGAAACTTGAGAAACCAGGATCAGAAAGACACTCTTTCTGGGCACTGTGCCTGAATGAGAGAAAAAGGTGGAGGAATAAGGCACAAAACACTCAGATGCTTTGGGGAGAACGGAGCCAAGCCTGGAAACTTCTGCTTCACAATGCCTCCTGTAGACTGCTGAAGTCTTTTCTAAAATCAGAGAGTTATAATGCCTCAGGCTAGTCTAGCTTTACTCTCTGGCAGCTGGCAGGACATCAACAGCATTCAGTAACACTGTCTAGTGTTTGGAATACTGTCTAAAGTACCATGATTAATATATAATCCAGCATTTGAGCCCTGTCCAAACACAGAGAATCTGTGCCGATGTGAAAATAACACCCATGAGCTTCCTTCAAATCATGCATTACTATATTTTGTGCACTACTTCATGCTGATGTGGAATTGCATTTTACAATGAATTCCAGAAGGAATATGGTAATATGCCATAGCCAGGAATTTAGTTAAAGATTTGTTGGAAACCACATGAAGAGGCAATGTCAGCTGGCAAATCAACTCTGCAGTGCACTCAGGCTTAACCCTTACTCTTAACCTGTAAACCATATGCTTCTCCATGTACTTAATTTTATCAGCTGATCTTCCAGACACTGGCTGATATAAGATCCACGGTCTACTAATTTTCAGTGGCCCTGTAACTTATTGGGGCTTTCAAGGAGTGCTGTAGCCTCTTAAATACCTTCATGTGCTGAAGCAAGATGCAAACACAGTATGAATGCAGAAGGAAAAATGTTTTGCTTCTCACTGACTTCCACTTAACATCATGCAGTAGGTCCTCTCTTTTTTCTAGAAATACCAGAAAAAGACCATCACTGTTGAAGGTGAAAAGCCTTCATCAGATGATTACAGAAAATAATGTATACAGAAGTTCTAAGTACAGTTGTCTAGCATATAGTCTGAACACTAGTTAATCATAAACTTCAACATCTATAGTGCTGCAAATGTGAAAAATTTGTAAATTCACTTCATTCATAAAAGATAAACAAAAGGATACTAAAGCTTGATTAATACAGCTCAAATTCAGATTTTAATATGTTGCAGAGACTCAGAAATCTTTCTGTCAGAAAATGTTTATCGGTTGGGGAACTGCTTAGCTTTCCAGAGAAACATTTTACATGTGAGTGTGTGTGTGTGTGTGTTTCAGAATAAGCATCTGACATTACTTCTTTTGGAGTTTTAGGACTCTTAATGTATTTCTTATTACATGGATCAGTTCGGTTACTTTAGTCCCAAACTGACTCCAAACAACAAATCTGCAATGAAAACACTGCATTATTTTGAAGCAGCCATAATGACAGTAATAACAACAAATTTCAGCTGTTTCCTCACCCTGGGCTATGAAGTCAGCAATGGAGTCATTTCCAAGCAGAGAGGGTGACCTTTTGGTCTCCTATTAAAAAGTAAAGGGAAAAGAAATGAGTGAAAGGAAAATCACATGAATTTCACAAGTCCTCTCTCTAGTTTAGCAATGCCTGCAATAATGCAAAAAGAAGTTAACTCTGAGATTTGAATTTCAGTGACAGAGTGAAAAGCCAAAAAGGGAGTCAACAGTCTTGTAACAAACTCATCTACCCGCAATATTACTTTTTGGCTTAATCTTAGCACAACAGCATTTTCATTTCAACGCATAATTTAGTTAAGGGAAAAAATTGCTGTACTGAACTGTGCATTCCCTCTACACATCTACACATGTTCTTGCCAGAATCCCACAATGGTCGGGTTGTTCTTTCTGTCAATAATACAAGACTGAGTGGAATAAGTGCTTGTTTCAGTATAGTTATCCAATTAAATATATGCCTGGTAAACAAAAGAAACATACTGCACGTACAGTACAGACACTGTAAGGATAGCATAATAGTAAAAAAATATATTATGAAACAAAGAGTTTCACCAAACTGTTTTTACTTAGAGAAAAATGAAGCTTTTAACCATAATCAGTGCTTCAAGCTATTCGGTAATGAAATGAGAATGAAGTACATGAAAGCTTCAGGGTTTGCAATAGTACCATCTGTGTCTAGAGAACCTGGGGATGGGAGTTTGTTATTCAAATATGTCTGCTTTAAATATCATTTTCAATTCAAGTATACATGGCTACCCTTTAAAACAAAGAAAAATTCCAAGGTTAAGCATACAGAACAAACACCATATTATCTTCAATAGTGAGCTGTACAATCAAACACCATGTAATTAGTGCAGGAACTGAGTGCCAAAAATATGTTGTGATTCTATTAAATGTACCCTTAAGGATTTGTTAAAAAGAATAAATATTCTAGGACTCATGCCCATTTATCCCATTCTATTCCACATGAAAGAAATTATATTAAATCAACTGTATATCTGGAAAAAATTAAATCATCATCTCTCATTGGCAAGCCTAAAGGAAAAATTCACAAGAAAGCACAGTTTTATATAATAAAAGTTCTCATGTTTCATGGAGTAAGAAGGGAGGGGGGAAAAGCCTGCCAAAGGGAAAGTTTTTGTTGCCTTTGGTTAGTCTTCATTTCAGTTAATGTATTATGGAGTTCTTTTTCTTATCTTTATTCAGTTGTCCAAAGCTGCACACATAGTACAAAACGTTATTTAAATAAAATCAGTTCAAACTCTACCCCAGCAAGTCCTATAGGAATGAACCTTTCTATCTTTCTCTCTCGCTGCTGATCTGGTGACAATCAATGGCACTGCACAGTAGCAATGAAAACAGACTGGCCCCCTCAGTGGGATTCTTTTTAATGATAGAAATGTCTGGCTTTTTTACTGCCCTCAAGGTCTGTTTAAAGTAGCATGTGGGCCAAAAGCAGCCTTTGTTCAATAGAGCTTCAGAGGTGTAAATGAAAGCAAGGACTTTGTCCAGCACACCAAACTCACCACTGGCTCTAAATGATGGCCTAAGTTCAATACTGGAGTTCTGCAAGTCATATGGCCTTATGCTTTAATTTATATTCTTACTAACTAGAAATCATAAGTTTTCTAAGTAGAAATCATAAGATAAAAATCATAAGTTCAGATTTAGAGAAAGTGTGCTTTTTAAAATTCAAGCATCACAGGAGAAACAATTTCATATTTCTGTAAATATTAAAGATTTTATGATAAAGAATTAGCATATGTATGCATAAGAGAGATAAAAAATTTTTCTTCATGAAAATGAATACACGAGCAACTGGTAGTCAACATCTCAGATCTGGGCTTTATCATCTCTATCCATTAATGAGTCTCCTTTTATATCTCAAGTAATTTCTCAGTAGGGCTTACTCCTCTCCTGCTGCCTTTTATGCCCTGCTGATCTATTTTTTCCCTAGATAAGTTAGTATTTAATCTATTTAATCCCTAATTAATTGTTAGAACCTGCAGTGAGCACTCCTCAGTCTTCTGCAGGAGACTAATTTAGAAATTTCAGTTTGAAGTGGGAAAATACGGACTTTCTGTTTTTTCCTCAATAGTTTTCCAGAAAGACATCTACAGCTGCTCTTTCCTGTTGATGCTCTTCTTTTGAATTCTTCCCTCCTTTTGCCATAGTCTGAATTTTGTCACTCTCTGCCATACTGTTTCCTATGCCTAAACTATTTTTCTGATGTGTGGCTTTTACAAAGCTTAGTCTTTATTGTTAGAATATCTTTCTGGGCTCTCTGAAAGCAATTCCTGCTTTTCTTTTTTCCTTCTCTCTTTTGACACACAATGCTCTCACACACCTCATACATTAAAAAATCTGACTTTCAAATCATCTTCCTGCTTATCACTTTGATTGTTCCACATTTGGATTTTTCCATTCCTCTCCTTCTCCAGCTGGTGAAATTCAAGCCTCTGATCTTCACAAGGGACTTGTTCATGTGAGCCAAAAACCTCTATAAACCTCTATAACCTCTATCACATAATCCAATTCATATATTTCTATAATTCAACACTTAAAACCAGTAAAGGTTTCATCTTGTGTTTTACTGGGACACTTGCTTCAAAATCCATTGCTTTTACAGTAAGAAAACTTTTAAGTTCTCACCTGATTTTTATGTGGCTAACGTAGGCCCTTTTGCTGCAGTGCCAACAGATCTTTTTTCAATCATTTATTGTGAATCAACTGACTACCAAGAGAAATCAATAAAATAACTGTGGACATTTGGGCAAACAACTCTATAATCACCAGTTGCTTACCAAAGGACAGAACGAAAAAAAAAGCACTATTTATACAAAAAAAAAAAATCCTCTCTGGAGCTGGAGTAATTCCTTCAGTCTAAGGCTGAATGAATCTGTATTAATCTGAGTTTTCTGAATTCAGAGAACTTGCTCAAACTGAAACTACCCCCTGAATGATCCCCTCCCATGCTCATTAACAGTAAGGCTAGAAGTAGCACTAAGAGATTCATTGCTACCACTCACAACCTAAGGGTCATTTCCCCTGCTCCTTCATTCATCACTGTTTTCTCTGAATCTACAGTTACTTTGACCTCTAAAATAGCCCTTTCCACTTACTTGTCTGATCTAGTGCTAATGCATTTTCCAAATATCTATCACACTTTCTCATGTCTAGTGTATGAGGTTTGAATTTGCCTCTTCTGCATGCATTATACAGCAATATAATTCCATCCAAAAGAGAAACTTAACTATATTTTAGCTGTATTAGAGATGCTAAATAAAGGCATACACCATCAATGACTTCACATCCTGTTTCTGTTAGTAGCAAGACCTAGGTAACAGAGTTCATGGGGCACTGACCATATAGTAACTTGATGCAGACAAACTACCCGACCAAATGCTGAATGCAGTTTTAGTAGTGAGAGTCAATGACACATTGTTTGTGAAAGCAATAAAGTAAAACAAATACAAAAACAAAAGGCCATAGAAGACAATTTTATAACACTTTAAAACTACTTGCTTATGCTGACTTGAGATTCTGCTAGGCTACAAAGGTCCCATACGTGAATGTGTGTGTGTGTCTGCTTGTATAAACTGAATAACCACTTTTAGGAAATACCATATCATTCCAAATAAAAACTGAAAAGTGATGTTATTGATGAATTTGTTTCAACCCCCAAAAAATCGTACAGCATTAATTTAGGCATTTTTGTTGGATATTGACCTTTAAAAGTGCTGCTAATGTCTGATCTCTGAAATGATAGAGAAATTCATATTTTGTTCTTCAACCAATATTAGTTTTCTCTGTTGCTACTAACAGAAATCTACACTTTTGCTGAACTACTATCTGAGATGATCTCTCCAGCTAATATGTCTTTAAAGATGATTTCCAAGTATTTCATTGATATAAATGCATGGCTGGCTAATAGAATATTTCATTCTTGTTTAGAGACACATTATATTACTGATAACTGGCATATCACCATGGTAATTCTAATGCTTGAAGAAAATTATAATTTACTATATTTTCTAAAGTCTCTCAGGAAAACTTATTGTGGTATTCTGTCTTCTCACATTTGTTCCTCATTAGTATTTCATGGGACATATTTCCAAGTCTTCTCAGGAAAGAAGCAATTTAAAGAAGAAATTCAGAACAAACAGAAATGCTGACTAAAGGACAGTGGGTCTATTATTTACTGTGCCAAAGACCTGGATCCATAGATGCTCTCTTACCAAATGACCTAATATTGGTCTGTCCTCTCTATCACTTGACCACATGCATGAATCTGTAAAGCATCATAGTCTTGTCCATCACACGAACTGGCCTCTTCATGTTCCCTCTAGCTGTCATTTGTTAGAGGGAGCAGTAAGAGAGAACTTAGCAGAAGGAGACTCAAGGGTATAATCTTGAATTTTCCACTACCTAGTGCCACATGTCAGTCCATGGGCCATAGTGATGAAGTTGCTCTTCATAATATAGCTCTCCTAAAAGTCTTGATGTTATACTTCCCAATGAGGAGCAAAGTTGGACTATGGCCTTTTATTTTATCAAATTATTTCCAAGTCAGAAAATAGTAAATGAATGAAAAGGAAACTTCTCATATGAAGGAGCTCATTGTGAAAAAGGTTTCTACTACAAAATCAAAACAAACCAAACAAAATAAAATCTTACCCTAGGAAATTATTAAGGCAAAAGGCAAAAAAAAAAAAAAAAATGTTGTAGGCAGTTAGACTGGCAGTAGTTAATCCTACTGAAAGTGAGCTCAGTTTGAGATATTGTAAGGACTATTTTGCTATGCTGATAATCAGCTATCCCTATCAGGTTTGTTTTGCAATTTACATACTTCAATTAAGTTTTTAAATTCTATCAAAATCTTCAGCCCTACATATTTGAAAGGCTTTACAAGTATGGTTGTAATACTACTATTAAAAAAAAAAAGAATATTTTGGTATGCTATATACATTTTATTTTTGATTTTGATATGGGATGACAACATTAAAAATAAATGACAACTTTCAGGATTTGTTTTTTGGTGGAGGGAAAGGAAGAATTACATATATGTAGAGATAATCTGGGGAGAAAAGGAGAGCTGTTTTATTATTTGTATCTGGTATCATTGTAAGCATCTTCCCACAGTTTTCTTCTTTCAAGGATTTTACCAGAAAAAGACATTCTACTAGTCAATCTTGATTCCACAAGGGCACTGAAGTTTAAGTGAATGAGTATTTTCCATAAAGTTAGAATGGAGCAGTGGAGGTTAATGCCATAGCTTCCTTTGATATTGATGCCACCCTAGCTGCCAGCTTGACTACTAGACTTCTAGAAGAAACAATCAAAAGAAGACAATGCATAAATGTCATTAAAATATGCAACTCATATTATGATAATATGAAAGATATCCTCATGGCTGACATGCTGGCAGTTGGGCAAAGGCCAATCATGACCAGTTTATACACTGTACTAAGAATGAACAGATAGTATTCTGCAGCTTGGAATATTTCTGTCTTTTACATCATAGATGAGACTTACTAGTGAGTTATATTAATGCTGCAAAATTTCAAATAATACAAATAATTAATATTCATATAGTTTGTAGTGAATTCAGTGAAAGTAGAGGTTTTTTATGTTACAAGTGCAGGATTAGGTGAAGGCATTCAAGTGAAAACAATCATGCATTCTCTTTGTAAGCATTTTTGAACACTTCAGAAGTATATTTACAGGATATAAAAGACTGCATTATATGCAGTACATAATTTCAACTTAAAACACACACATGCAATTTCATCTTCAAACTTCATAGAAATTAGGGTAAAACTTATCCTAATGATAACGTAAGAAAAACCACTTAATGTATTCCATTTCAATTTTGTTCCAGATTTTGGGAACATTTTGACCCTCCTCATGCTACATAAAATTGTTTACAGACTCTATCCATGAATTAAGTATAGTACAGTACATTCCACTATTTCTTTTGATTAAATGGGTATATCAATATACAGTATAGAATACAAAGCATGTGCTCTAGTGAATTCCAAATCCTCATGTTATTGAATTGTTTCTGTTTTATTTTTCCATCCTAAGTAAAATATCACAGATCTTTTAGTGATAAATATGATAACCCAGCCCTGAACTGTACATGTTCTAACTAAGCAAAAACATCCTGAAGTTTTCAATCCTTGGGGCCAGGAACAGAATTTTCCTGAAAGGGCCTAACACCACCAATCCACAAGCTCTGCTGGAACAGCAGACAATAGTTCTGGATGTTAATAAAAAACATTTTGTCACACCACATGTTTGCATACTCAGCAGTGCTATCTTGTGTTCAACTATGATTAAGGAAAGAACAGAGATTCCTTTCCCAGCTTCTCCAAACTGATGCAAATTATACCTCTTAAACTGCAAAATGTAAATTTGGTTTTAAAAGAATGGCCATCTGTGTAATGTGAATGGCATATAACCCAAATATGTGAGTTTGAAGCTCTGACTCAAGGCTTTGGGCTCAGTGGGAATGCCAAAGACCGCATGCATTAACAGACTACAGTATAACCTGTATACATATTCTGAGTGTGTACACATAACTGATACAGCATCAAAGCACAAAATGAGCATTTGTTTTAGCATAATTAAGTTTGAGAGCATGAAAGAATTAGTGACAAGGTTGAAAACATCCTGACTCAGCATTTCTTCAGCATTCTTCCGTGTCTCCATCACTCTTCTCCAAGTTTACACTGAACCCTCAAAAATGTTGTGATAACATCAACCTCAAATTAGATTACATTTCATCACTACATGATAGTTGTTTCCAGATATAAATTACTATATAATGTGAGAAAAAAAATTCTCATAAATATTCACATAAAAGGAAGTGTGAGAAATGTAATTTACTATAAAAGCTTTGGAAAGCTTTTCACAACTGTTTCCTCAAACATTATAAATTTCGATAATATGGATTCTCGGATTCTCTAAGTGTTTTTCTAAGCTAAACATATGGTTTACTCATTTGTAATAAAGAGTAATAAGCTGCAAAGCCCTTCATCTGATTTTATATATAGGTATAGATATATAGATATAAAAAGGAAGTAACAGTTCACTGTGTTGAGTTTAAGTTAAGGGGAGATATAGAAAACAAATGTTAGAGAGGTAAAATTAGAAATAGATTTAAGGAGATTCTCTGCATTTTATAGGTCGGTCAAGCCAGAAAATCTAACTAAAGCTGATAAAAAGTAGTAGCTTTTGGTTCATGATCTTGCAAAAAAATTAATGATTTCAAAAGTAGGTATTGCAGTGGTGTTTTCCAAGAGTGGAAAACATTCATTCCTTCAACTAAAACAACAGTTCTGCTGTTTGATTTTGCTTTAAATTTGCACAATCTCTGCTTTATTCTAGGTCTATTGAATTCAAGGACAAATTAGATGTTAATTATCCATG
>JAVCKT010015335.1:0-17593 GCA_032273925.1 Rhynchotus rufescens
AAAACCCAGTTTAACTGAGGGGTGAGCGATCCAGTGAGAAATACCATGAGCAGAGAAACAACTGCAGAAGGGAGTAGCCTGCTTTATTCTGCAGAGGGCAGTATGAGATAAGCCTCCTACTGCTTTGTAGGAGGCTATGCGTGTATGCATGGCTCCAACTGCTATGTATGTTTTTTTTTCCCTCTTATGGTAGGACAAAAAAAAAAAAACTGATAATTTCTCCATTATTTGGAATAATGTAGAGCTAGGTGCTCCATAACACTATGACTTCCAGGCCCAGGCTGGTTCTTTGGTTCAATTTGTTTTCTTAGAGCAGAAGGGCAGCTACCTGAGTGCATAGAGTAGAGACAAGGCAAGAAGTGGCTGGTATGAGTGCAGGGTTGTCAGAACAGATTCTTGGGGAGAATCAGAAAAACATACGAGATTTGGGAGAATTCCATCTTCTCTGAGGAAAAAATCAAACCCAAGCTATAAATCCAAGAGTACAAACCTATATAGGTTCTATTTTGGTGCTCTTGTGCAGTTTGTAAATCGGATTCTCACATCATACAGTCATTTATATACAGCTTTACCTGGTTTACAGCATGAACTTACCTGCCGTTGGATTTATGAAAAAATGTCAGTATTAAATTGCCTGCACTTCTTTGTAGGGAATACTAACCATCCTTTTTATGTGCAAAGGAGCCTCGAGGCTGCTCGGTTTTCTTTTGTGTTTATGTCTGTACGCAGTCACACATCCTTTTTACAAGAACATTTCTCATCCCAGCATAAAGCTGAGCACTGAAAGTCTGATGGATGCTGCAGTCTCAGTGATTGCTGCTGACTGACCAGCAGTTCTTTGGGGCCTGTTACTAGTTAATAGAGTTGGGATTGATCCCAAGCCACGAGCAGCCAGGAACGCTGTCTGCTTCCTGCAGCAAGGGACAAAAGGAGGCAGAGGTAGTTCACAGCCTTCTTTATTTACAAATACAGAACAGAACTTTGGCTTGATGTTGAAATTCTCATTAATAAGCTGTATAGAGAGTGAGATTTGTTTTCTCAGTTGCCCCTTTCTGCCAGTAATCGGCCTGCCTTGCACGTCCCACGTGTGCTGGGGTGAGAAGTTTCTTCCATGGGTTGTCATCGCTGGGCAGCTACAGCCCTGTCAGCGTTGCTGTTACAAGCCAGCGGTGGCAGGGATTCCTCAGTTCCCTCCTGGACCGGGTGAGGATGTGGTGGAAGACACTAAACACTTCAGAAGCGGGGAAAATATTTGAAGGGAAAGGAAAAACAGTGACTATACTCATCAAATATCTGAGCATATCAAAGGATAGAGCGTGTGAGGAGGGAACTGTTTTACTCGAACACAGCAAGGTGTTAGTTTCCATCTTGAAAATAGGCTCAGGTGCAAAAACCATTTCAGTCTGATTTATGACAGACCAATTTTTTTGGTGTTTATTTTTTCCCTTTAACAAGGATAAGGAAAAACTGCCAGAACCTGAGTGTGCAGTGAGACTCACTGACTGCAGCTCCCGTGACCCTGCCCTCAAGGGAGGGAGGTTTCCCAGAAAACCTTGTGGGGAACAGACCAGATCATCCAATTTGTTCAACTGGAGAGTTATGAGCTGCCTTGTGCCACGGGGACTCTGTAGAGCACTTAGTTAAAGAAGCCAAATGCCTTCTGCCAAAAATTCATAGAAGCTAAATAACTTGGATCGAAAATGTATTTCGTCTCAGTGTGAAGTCACACTAAGGCCGAAGGCCTTAGTTCTGGACTGGAGCAGTCTGGTTTTCCTCCCTTCTTTTCCTCCTTCCCCCTCCCTGGGTTTGGTTCTTCTGAGGAATTTTTTACATTAACTGTCTGCCTCGGTACTTTTTATTAAGTATCAAGTATTTATTAAGCGTTTATTAAGCATTTTTAATAAGCATTAAAATGACTGGCTTATTGCTGTACATTTATGAGAAAGGTAGTTGAAGCTGATATGCAGGGGCAATTGGCAAATCAATGTATTTTTTTAAATAAAATAATATATAAATAAGGTAAATCCCTAAATAGGATCAGATTTTGCATACCCTGGTAATAAATTAAGCTTTAAGGTTGAGATAGTAGAGCCTAAAATGACAGTGGCTTTTATTTGTTGTCCTGGCTTGGTACCATGGTGAAATACGTTTCAAGGATATAGTTGCAGGGAGCATAACACTGGAAGGGACAACAGGTATTTCTGTATATTAACTTTTTCACAACATAAAGATGTTGAAGTGACTAAGAGGGTTTGAAGATACATTGACATAAGATAGTTTGAGCTAGAAGGCTGTGAATCACCCTGTGGTGAATAATGATTCACTGAGGAGTCAGTGTGAGCAAATTAAAAACCTGTTAAATGAGGCTTAAACATGAACTTAACGTGAATCCCTTATAAATCAACTTTAACTTGAGAAGGATAACATTCAGTTCTCAGAGCGTTTGCATGAGGATGGCATGTGCTTTCTTTATATAGTCTCAATTTAATTGCAAGACTTGTTATTTGCACGTAGATCATGTTATTGTAGCTACCACCTTTTATTCCTCCAGTGCATCAATAGCGCAATTTTCCAAATCTTTTCTTATCTCCACATTTTTATTGAAGGGAAAGAGGAGGGGGTGGGGGAAAGTAGATACTTATTTTTCAAGGCTTTTTTTTTGTTTGTTTTTATTATTATGATTATTGTAAGAAGTTATATTCACAAAGTGAGCAAGTGAAAAGTCTCCCTAAATACCTGCATGGTACAAGAAGAGCTGTGGGTTTTGGTATGTCATCACAGTAGGCTCATTACCAAAGCTGTTAAGTATCATAGTCACATATGAGCATTAAGTCTTAGTTATTAAAGCTGTGACTGAAAACAAACAAACAAACCAAAAACCATCTTTTTGAAAGACACTACTTAGATTCTTTTAAAATAGTTAAGTTATTCTTTTAGGGACCTGGTTTTGATTGTTTGGGTCCTTTGCCTGTATTGATGGAGCTAATAATTCATAGGAATATTGTAAACTTTAATTAAATTGTTGTTTAGAGCTGCATGAAGATGTTTTGTCTTGTGCAGCTTTTAACTGAGAACTCAATTTCATTTGTTTTGCACCAAAGCCTGCTTTCCTTTTGTTCTGTCCTTAGTAGTGTTACTTCTTTGTGCCTTTCCAAAATGAGATGACAAGTTTTCCATTATGTTTATTTAAGTTTATTTCTCTTAGAGCGTGAGTATAGAGAAGCTGCAGGGCACTTCTATCAACATATCCACTGAAGATGGGCTGCTGAAAACGAAGTATCTTTATGCAGAAACGTCATCCCTGTCGTCAGAAACTGGTGATATTCTACTGGGAAGTATTCATGGTAAGGAAATATTGTCAGAAATGTAGCTGCCCTGTTGGTGTCTGTAATATTCCTAATAACAAAAGGACTAAAGCTCTAGGTTATCACTAAATTATGTGCAGTATGAGAGCAAAATGAGTCAATGTTAGAGGCTGAGCTGAGGAGGATTAGCTTACAATATAGCATATGGTGCTTATTTCTAAAACAATCTTATAAGTATGCTCCTTGTGAAAAAGGGATGTAAGGATACTTCTCCCACCCTCGCATTTTTCCCCTCCAGCTTTTCCTTATCCCCAGCTCCCAATGAGGTTTCTGGTAAAACTTGGTCATATCTAGAAGTTTTTCCTGGAAATGGGCTCTGTGTGTGCTGGCATGCTGTGCTAATAGAATAGTGACAGTTTCTATTCTTGATGATCAAAGACACAGTCCTCATCCTTCCACCCCTTACTGTTCTTCATCTAGAACTAAAACCAACTAACTCTGGTGTCTTTCATGTAAATAAGTCAAGGTTGAAACTCGTTGTATGGTTGTAGTGTAGCAAAATTGCTACAAAACTGTCTGTGCTTTAACGTGTTCAGGGATTTTTCTTGTAAGTAAAACTAGGGTGTGTGAAGAGAGGGTGTGAAATCAATATATTGAGTCCAGGCTTTTAGCTTTGTGCCCTGTAAACAATTTGCTGAAATTTTGTGGCCTTTTCTTGCTTCAGAAATGATTCTCCTTCCTTCTTTGCAAGACCAGTTCCACTGTTGATGTAGCATGGGCTGAAACCTGATTTCCAGCCTTGCTAGCTACAGTTCCTTTCAGCCTGTGTAGGCAGCACTAAGGGTTTGTGGATTTTTGTTTTTCTAACATGTAGACTGTTACTGCTAGCAAATAAGCTGACTTTTCTACCCTCCAGCAGATACAATCTGTGGAATGGTCAGTGTGAGTGTGCTCATACCTCTATATGCATCCAAAAGATTATTTTTGTTATCTTAGTACCAAAATGAAATAATAACAGCTGTAGCTAGTGACTTACCTCTTAATAATGCCTTGTTATAATTTCACTGAAGAACGATGTGAAAACAAATAGAATTGTATCCAAATTATACAGACATTTCTTACATGACTGCAGGGTTATTTTCATGAGCTCTTTATTAAATGGGTCTGGAAGACCTAATGTTATTTTATCCGTTCCTTTTAATAGAATTTGTACATCAAGATTTACTTGGTATTTGCAGTCTGTTCTTTAGAAGAATATTTCCTGCAAAACATTATGCTCCTCAGTCTTTCAGTACTAAGACCAAACACTGCTAAAACAAAGATGTATATCAGTGGAAAACAGAATTAGTTAAAATTAGTTAGAAAAATTAAATTGGTTGCTCTCATTTGTAGTCTTTGCCTTGTGAAGTACTTCAGTTTTAATCTTGAATCAAATTAGATTGAGGCCTGAAATGCTAAAGCTGACTCTGGTCAGAAACACTCTAGTAATTCTGTATTGTAGTCCTCAAGCAATCTCATAGCAGTTATATCTTCAATATATTTGCTGTTTATATCTCAGATTCTGGAGATATGAGTATATAGACAGAATTATTTCCTTTTTTACCTCTCTGCTCTCACTTGCAAACAAAACCAAATCCCTTTAAAACAAGCTACAGACCAAAGGCTGCCCAAGCCTTTCAAAAAGAATGAGCCTGTTGTGTGCACTGCGTGTTACACAGTGCTCAAGCTGGGCTTCCTGCTGCAGAATGAAAATTTCTCTTGTGGTTTCTTATCAAATACCTATATTATGGCGGAGAACGTGATTAAAAGTAGTATTCAACATTTAAATTGAGTTTAATTTTTTAATGTCTGTCATTTCATTCCTTCTTCCACTAAACTGTTTGTACTTCTCTTGTAACTGAGCAATTTAAAAATATTTTTTCTTAAACATTAAAGTGTTTCTCTCTGACAAGGTGTAATTCTTACACTGCAGGAAATACTGATAACACAAGCTTTTCAAACAAGTCTCCAAATAAAACCTTCATACTGGAACCAATTATACCTTTAAATAGAAAATCTTAACTGCTTCAAACAAGCAGTTTTATTGGAAATGTTCAGAAATGTGCTGTTCCCAGTTAAATTTGATTAAAGAAGGCCATTAAAATATTTTAAAAGATACTCGGAGAATGAGGGACCAAGGTCTCTATGGAAATGTGAGTGCGTGCACCAGATTTTTTTCCTGTAGACCAATCTACAACTGAATAGGTTCAGCTGGGACTGTTCACTCCACTATTGCAAGGAGAAATCAAGGTAGAGATGAGATAATCCATTGTATGGAGGCATTTTGCATTGCTCTTTTGCAAGCTTCATGCTCAGGATAAAAGATTAATGCCTTATTTTGAAGAAAATGGTTTAGAGTCACTTTAGTGAGCAGACACTGCAGATATTAGATGCCATGGGGCTCTCTAGTTAATGCTTGAAACACAAGAAGGCCACAGCTTTGAGGCTGAGAAATATGCTGTTGTATCTAAGGGAATAAACAGGGATTTAGACTCGTCTTCCTTTGCAGCTCTGCCAAAGCCTTGCTTAGAACTGCAGAGTAATCTGGGTTGGAAGGGACTTGTTGACATGTAGGCCAAGCTACAAGCAGGGTCAGCTAGAGCAGCTTGCTCTCGGCCTTGTCTGCTTGAGCTCGGCATTATCCCCAAGGACAGAGATTCCACAGCCTTTCTGGGCAACTTGTTCCAGCCCGAAATTACCCTTGTGCTGAGAAACTGAGTCATCGTTTCCACTGTGGCAATTTGTAATCACTCTCCCTTCTTCTTGCTGTGTTTCCCCAGTAAGAGGCTGGCTGGTTTCTCTGTGCCCTTGCGTTAGGAAGCCAGAGACCACAACAGGCTGCTCTTCCTAAGGCAGAACAAGCCCTGCTCTTCCAGCCAATTCTAAGTCCTGTGCTCCAGCCCCCTCATCATCTTGATGTCCTCCTGCAGCCTTTCCTCTCTTTCCCCTGATGTATCTGGAACCAAAGAGTTGTTCAGCTTCACAAAGACCTACGTGGAACGGCTACATGACCAAAAGTAGGGTTTTGTGCATGGCCTGTGGACATTGCAGGCTGGAAATTCCTACCTGCTTCCCTTCTAGCTAAATATTTGGCCTGTAGCTGTCACCATAATGTGCGAGTGTGTGCGTTCATAGTCGTATCTGCCATGTTTTAAGCTAGTAGTTAATACGATTTTGATCTCTAAATGTTTAATGCTCTTCAGAGATCTGTTTAACAGAACCGAAAGCAAAAAAAAGAGAAAAATGAAGGACAGCCAGTAAATCTGCAAGTTCAGGAGCTCTATTCAGTGTAATGCAGCTTCAGCTTGTGAGACTTGCTAGTTTACAAAAGACATGGATTTTTTTGTTGTTTGTTGTACAGAAATAAGTGCTAGTTATGGAAAGAGGGAGGAAAGAGGTTGGATAATTATATAGTGTGTGTTTGTGTGTGTGTGTGTGTATCTCTTAGAGGGGAAGGGAAAGGTTATGGTGAAACCAAACCTCTTGCCAGTGCATTGAAAAATGCTTTCGTTTCAACTCTGGCATGCACAACCACCAAGTATTTTGTGCCGAGTGTGCTTGGAACAATAAATATAGGACTGTGGATAACAGGCTGCTTTTTTAGCTCCCAGTGTATAGACCACTAAGAAATCCAGTGCCAGCTGCGTTGTTGGGATGGGCTCAGCCCTCATCTCCGTGCACTGCTGCGTAGCTGCCGGGGGATGTTGGCAGCAGAACTTGCAAAATTTGAGAGGCCTCTTCCAAAGGATCTGAAAATTTTCCTAAATGTCATGTATTATTAAAATTGGATAACATTATTGTGATTAATTTTGTGTTTATCTGTTGTCCTTCTGGGAACATGAAGGAGTGACAGGAAGGAGCTGTTGTGATTCTTTCATTTAAAGCGTTTTGTTTGTGATGTAATTGTACATTTATGAAAAATGTTGAACTTTAAATGTTCAAATAACTTTTTTCTTTAGACTGTTAACAAATATAGATGGCTTTTTTCCTATGAGATATCCCATCCTTTCAGATTCTTGTGGTGCCATAGGCTGAGGAGGAGCTCTCATTTTGAGATTTAAGAGGGAAATCCTGCACGTTGCTCTGAACAGGCACTGGCAGCTTCAGCAAGAGGCCACTCTACATTTCATGCTTTGCACCTTCTGATCCTTGTCAGGCAGCCTAGCACACGAGGAGCCTTGTGAGGTCAATAAAAGCTATTGATAGTGGGTCATCCTGCCCTTAAGTTTGGAGGGAGTAGCCGATTTTCATGACTTCTCTAGGACTTGGCTAGGAAGTAGCCCTGCAGGCTAAAGCAGAAAATCCCTGTCCTCAGTTTGGAGAGTGGATTTTTGTTTTTCTCTCCAGAGTCTCCAGGCCCACACAAGTGTCTATCTGCTCACACAGACTCACTCTGTCTGTGTGTGTCTCAGATGGCTGCTGCTTCATTGAAGTGGCTGTGTAGCTTTGTTACTCATCCTGTTAAACTGCCATGAAGAGCCAGAGTGCGGTTGCAGTCATCCGAACAACGTGGTGGAAGGAGGGAACTGTCCCAAAATGAAATAGTGAACCCAAAATGCCTTTTGCTTTTCTCCCTTCCATATGTAGCCTCTGCTTTCAAGCTTTATCCAGTGCTTTTCTTATTTCTGAAATCATTTCATTGTTACTTATCCACATACGTTGTTGGGGTTTTCTTGTTTGTTTGTAAAGCAACAATGTTTAGGCAGTGTAACTTACGCTGTTCTGGTTTTAAATGCAAGTTAAATATACTAATATTATATATAGTACTATGTGTATTAGTACCATGGTACTAAGGTGTACATGGCATCACACTCCTTTAATCTGTAATGATTTGAGAAAATAGTTCAATTTGCTTTTAACATTAAAATGCCTTTTTTCTTTTTTCTGATAGGCAACACCACCCTGCAGACCAAGACAGGGAGTATCACAGTAGGTGGGTTCTGCCTTATCTCTAAGATAATATTCTACTTTCCCACCCCTCTCTCTCTTTGCTCTTTTGGAAAAGACTAAGAGAGGCTGTAAGGCCATGAGAAGAAAATCAAGTGTGCCTCAGATGTGATCGTTTTGCCTCTTAACCTTGCTCTATATCTTCTATCTGTTATATTTCAAAGTCAAGCTTTGTTTAATTTTTGTGTCATGAAGTATCCTGTAGTCACTGCTGAATTACATGTTGTGTTTGAAGAATAACAGCTTCCTGGAAGACTTAAAAAGCTACTGCTACTTTCTAAAGAGCTACTTTGACCATTGTCACAATGAAACAAAGGTAGATTTTTGGGGAGGGATAAATCGACCTTTTATGCAGTGGGATGAGGTGTATTAATTACTATATTATGTTAGGAAAACGCTAGGACTCTTTTTTTTTTTTTTTTTGCAGAACACTGACATAGAAATGCAACACTATAATCCTGGTTATTTCTCTGATAGAAAATTGAAGTCACAAGCTGTCTCTAATGAAATCCTGAATGACTTCTGCAAATAAACATATTTACTGAACCAAATCTCAAAGTCTCCTGCTGATGGTAGTGACCCTGCTACTAAGCATCTTTCAGGAATAGGCTGTTATTATAACTTTTTTTGTACTTCTAAACAATCTATATCAATGTCCCTGGAAAATAAATGCAATACACATTCTTAAGAGTTAGTCATTAAACCACAAACTTAAATCAGGCTTGTTGCTCTGTTTTTCCCTCTGTTAACTAATGGAATATGAGAATTATTAAATAATGTTTTTTAACACAGGATGTGATGATTCTTTCCACCAACAAATGCTGATTATTTTCCGTAATTAATCGAGCTTAGTTTAAGCATTGGTAAGCCTGATAGTTGAATTGTTTTATTTTTCAGTTTTCATTTCTGAGAGGATAAGTTTTACTTAGCCTTTTATCAGAGAGGCTAAAACCTCATCTAGATTCTTTTTTCTTAAGGATTTTTTTCGAAGCAAAAATGCCTTTTAAGATCAACTCTTGAGATAAATGAAACAACTTGAGATAAATGAAAAAGAAATGTAAAAATGTTTAGAAATAGAAGCCTTTGTGTATGAAGAATATAGGGCACAGCATAACTTGCTGGACTGCCAAATATCAACAGAAATTTGATGACAGAAATGAGAAGAAAAAGGCAGATCCTCTGACTTCCTGGACTAGATTTTTGTAGACAGTGCTTATTTTTCTAAAGGCCAAATGTCAGCATCAAGCTCTTAATAAAGCTGTTAACAACAGGTATTTCTTTCCTTTTTGCTTTTCATAACCATAGGCTTTTTGAATTTCTGTTGCAACTTCAGCTACAAAGGTGTCGCTGTCTTGGGTAGTCTGAGGTTAGGATGCTTATTTCCATCTGCAAGCAAAAGCTTAATTATTCCTTTAATGAACATCGTGAAAAACGTGATGTGCATTTCCAAAAAAAATCTAAAACTTGCAGGCAACATTGAGTTTATATTCCATTCACCCACCTACTCACCTAGACCCACTAAAACTGCATCCATCCCATGCAAAACCAAGAAAGTAGAAAGTTTGTAGCAGGAGACAGTGTTGCTGAACCCTGCAAGGTGTGAGAGTTGAGGTCTGCAGCTTCTCCCTCGCAAAGGGGCTCTCAAGGCAGAGACAGAAAGTTATTCTTCATTCCTGCCAGTCGAGCTTGCAGTTTTATAGAGTTAGCGACGCGTTTTATTCATTAACTGGAAAACTTGCTCATCTCTAGATTCTTGAGCTGGATCCTTAGGTTTTTGGGGATTTATTTACCAGTGTAACTCATAGTTAAGAATATTTTTAAGAGTATTAGTCTGGGGGGATAAAAACAAGCGACTGCATAAATTGACAGTTTTGTGTTCTTGTATAATTTTGCGTTATAAAACTGGGACTGCTCTCCTTTTTTCTGTGTGTTTTCTTTTAGTTATCTTTAGAACAAGATACTTAAGAACAAAAGCTGTTTTGTCGCTTAAAAAAAAAAGGTTTTATCTGGTTTGTCTATTTTGTATTATTTTTCCATATATATATAGGTTTCTATTTTTTGAAACCCCTCTCCAAAACACTGTAACTTGAAGTGCCTGGCACCTCAGTGGTCGCCCAAACCAGTGGTGACTGGGAGGTCAGACCAGGTTGCTCAGGACTTTCCCATCCCTATTTGAAACCCCTGAGGCTGGAGCCTGCACAGCCTCCCTGGGCCAACTGTTCTGCTTCTTGACCATCTTCAAGAAAAGATTTTCCCTATACCTAGTCCAAACCTCTCTAGTTTCTGCTTCCAGCCCCTCTCTGTGCTCTTGTCCTGCTCCGCTCTGAGGAGCCCAGGGCTCCCCTCATTGCTCCTCACAGGCACCCTGAGCTGCTTGAGGCCTCCTGAAGCTGTCCCTGAGGGACTGATCCCCTGAGGGACTGATTCCCTGAGGGACTGATCCCTCAGTCCCTCCTCACAGGCCAAGTGCTCGGATCCCTGACCTGGGATCTGGGGCCAACTTTGGGGCCGATTCAGTGGCCTCAAATCTGAGGCCAACTGCTGCTTTTACTGTGGCTCATTGATGCCCATCTTCTAGTGATAGCCCCAGTCTTGGCCGCTGTCTTCTACATGTGGCCTGTGAGTAGAGGGGAATAATCCTCTCCCTCCATTTCCTGGCCTTGTTTTGGTTAATAAATGCAGGATACTGGTGGCCAGCAGAACTTTACTGGGTCTAGTGTTGTAAGAATAAGAAAACTGGTCATAGTTGTTTTGTATCATGTTTTCCCATTTTGGATGGGTGGGTTGAGACCAGCTTATAGGCAGTAAGAACTATTACAGAAAGTAAAACAACAAAAATGGGGAACAAACAAAAAAATGACATTGTGTAAAGATCTGTGGTGGTTTCTTTTATTCTAACCTTTCTTTGGCAACTGACACAGTGGAAGACCTAAAGGCTGTTGAGACTTGCTGTGACTGACTCACTGTTTTAAGACTGCTGAAAATAAAAATATATAAATTTCAACTTTGTCAAAAACCCGTGTGGCAGCAACTTGAGATGAGAGTACGGCCTCGGCACAAAGCGAACAGAGGTGTCTGAGCCTGGCCCTTGTCATGTGAGGAGGGTTGTGAGGCCCAAGTACAGAGATAGGTGGCTAAAATTTTCCTTTGAGGAGTATTAATTATGAGAAACAAAAATGCTGTTCAAAATATTTTTACGTAACAGTGCATAACTGTACTGTTATGCAGTGTACTCAGTTATACAAAAATACCAGTATTGACTGAAAGAACTGAAATACTGACTTTCAGGACCTGAGAACAGTAGACAATAACTTACCTAGAAGTTATTTTGCATCTGTGCTCTTGCCTGAGCATTCACCTTTGGATGTGTTATCCACGGAATTTTTGAAGTAGAAACCACAGTTCTGTGTTCTATTAAAGACATTATGGTCTGTGCTTTAAAATATGGCTCTTTGGTACTTTTTTAACATACGATCCATGCACAAACTTGGCTCTGTTATGAGAAATTCCTTCTACTGATAGAGTCTATGCTATTTCCTTTATTATTCATGCTATTTTTAAGGGTTCTTCATCTTCCAACCTCATATTGCAGAACTTGGTCTCTCCTTTGTGCTTTCTTACTCACAGACCTTTTTTTTTTTAACTTGTTCTCCTGCTTTCTTCTGTACTTTGTCCAAGACCAGCCTACCAAGCCTGCCTGCTGGTTTGCAAGCTGTGTTTTATATTAAGCATGTCTGCTCCCCAGGCAGGCTAGGGTCTCTCATGTATAAGGATATGAGGAAAAAAGCAAAGGCTTTTCTTTAAAAATGAGAGAATCCATTATTATGGATATGTTAATATTGGCTGCGTTATTACTTAGTTTTATCATCACCATCCCCATTTGCCTATTGTCCTTCACCCTCCTAAAACTCTCTGAATCTTTATCAAAACAATATAAGATAGCCAGCTAAGTAAACATAAATCTTTCTCATGCTTCACATATGATGGAATCTTACATTGTTTCTGCTATCCTGAAACAAGTTATAATAAAGATCTTGTATTTTTCCATTGAACTTAATGAAAGTTTTTCACTGATTTGTAGTGAATAAGGACAATTATTATATACTATTGGGAAAAGTAAAGATGTTTTTGCTTGAGTTAAGGCAAAATCTTTTGTGTTCGTTCTTTAAGGCTTTTTGGTTTTATAAAATGAAGGGAACTAGATGCTAAATGGTTAGTGCTGTGAATGAGCTTTCAGCTTTGTCACTCTACAATTTTTCTCAGGTTACTTGTTTTCTGAATTATCCTTTAAACAGAAGGACGAGCAGGCAGATTGGCTGTAGCAAATAGATCATCTTTAGGGAAAAAAACAAAACTCCTCTTGTTTGATGCATAAGATTATACCTAAGCAAGGATTGGTGCATTTTTTAGGCTTCACTGTATTCATATAAGTCTTCCACTGTAGATCAAGAATTTAAAAATATCTCTGATTCCTTCTAAACTTTGCAATTCAAAAGAAGGGAACTACCGTGATGTTCTAACAGAAGAGTTTCTTTCAGAGCTTGTTTTTCTTGGTATTGCTGTTCTAGGGACTTTCTGTAGAGCACCTTTTAAGATTCCTCTGTGAAAACTGCAGTCTGGGCATTTCTTTATGTTACTGTTCATGTAATATCTGCACTGCCCCTCATCTATCAGTTTGCATGACTTCTTATTTTGGTTTTCTTAATTGAGAATCAATGTCTTTTTTGGAAGTGCTCCAGCTTGCTCTTTGGCACGTAGAGCTTTGCTCACGTGGGACCAGAATTTGGCTTCCTCTCTTAGGAGTTAAAAAGACCAACAAAGCTGGTCCCTGTTGGGGAAAAGTTATTCTCCACAAAGCTTAGCAAAACATTATCAAGGGCATTTTGCTTCACTGCCTTTTTCTTGCACTAGCAAATTCTTAAATAGCCCGAGTTACTCAAGAGTGACTGTCTGCTCTGTTTCCTTTAGAAAGATTCATCCCTGCATTTCCCCTTGAGCTGTCAGTCCATAACAGATTCTGAATTTAAAGTATCCACTTCTTTTTCATGTTTCTTATCCTCAGTTACACACATGAGTCTCAGCTAAAGCTGGCTATGTATTTACATATAAAATAAATTGCCTTGCAGCTTTTTTACTGTCATGTATTGTCTCTGTTATTTCAGCTGTGTTCCTTCCAGTCTGTGCTATTTTATACAAAAATACATTTTCTTGTTGAAAAATTTAATGTTTTTGCTAAAACATTAAAATATTGGCTGTGTTTTATTCCATTTTCCTACATTTTTTGTCTCATTTGTTTAAGAGTTACAGAGGCTTGAAATTACAACAGCATTTTTAATAGGCATTGCAGAAATGATAGCCAACTTGACGTCTCTCCGTATCCTTATTCATTTGCATTTAATCTCATAACTATAAAATTGTTTCCAGAAATCATAAATCATATCCAGTTGTTTCTGTAAAGTATATTTCACGTTGCTTCCATAAATCAGAGCTAAACATGTATTGTAAGGTCTGCTGTAGTTTGGTTAATGCTGCCAAAGTTCTCAGTGTTTTTGAAACTTTACTCCAGGAATTATTTTTTCCCTCCATCACAACAAACTTCCTGATAAGTGGTGAATGTTGGGAGTCCAAATCCAGCTAGGTAGCAAGCAAGGCATCCGCCCAGAACAGAGATTTTCAAAGTGGTTGGGGTCAGATTTTTCAGATTTTTCTTAATATAGAAAATTGAAAAAGAAAAGAATAAAAGGAGAAGACTATGCAGTCACGCAGCACCGCTGCTACATTTGCAGGAGGTAACTCTGTGTCATGAAGAATCTCCTAAGACTGTTTTTGGATTTGGAGGCTGGTGGTGAAGAATAAGAAAATAATAATTAAATAATCTTTAGCCTCTGTAAAGTACTATCAGCTGGTTATCCTGTATGGACCGTTAGCAGTTGTTTTTCCTAAAAGGAGTTCCTGTCCTTTTGGGAATCTCTGTTTTCTCACAGTGCAGATAAAGGAGCTCCCTGCGTGTTTTGTTTAAAACAGAAAAGCTGGAGCCCGGATGTCTCCCGTGTCCTCTGCGAGCCAATCTGTCAGGCTTCAAAATCTGTCATTTGGAAACCTCACTAAAGATGTTTATAACAGTTATCAATAAAATATCACAGAATCCCAGAATGGTTGAGGTTGGAAGGGGCCTCTAGAGATCATCTAGTCCAACCTCGTGCTCCAGCAGGGACACAATATCTTCATTGTAACTTAGCCAAGCAAAGCTCTTTTTCTAGATCTTTCATTTCAATTAATGAGAATTTCTTTTTTTCATTTAATTCAGGTTTGGAGAAGTGTTTTAACACAGAATTTATTGAGATGGGAAAACCCTTTGCAGTTCTATACTTTATCATTGTTTCCTCACTAGCCAAAAGATGGGGTCCCCTGGCTGAGCAGCGACTGGCTGCTTTCCGCCTCCAAAGCAATCAGTTTTAGCTGTAGGATAATAACCCACATTTTTCCTTCATGATTTTAGTTACGTCCTCTGACCTTCCACATCTGTGCTTGAGATCTTGGATGAGAAAAGCTCCAGTTTGGTTTAACACAAGAACTATATGGAAAGCTTTAAGGGTTTGAGGGTTTTAATGCTAGACATTGTGGTTGTGATAAACGAGGTGTATTCTCCAGTGAGAACTTTCGTTATATAAAACTGGCAAGATTCAGTCAGGTTGGATTTTGTTGTTTTAGCCAGCTCGGAAAGTTTGTGTTTCTCTGCACATCCAGAAACTAAGAATAACGAATGATTATAGTAAGTATTTATTTAAAAAGAGAAATGAGATAAATCCTTTAATTTTCTCTCTTTTTTTAGATTCCTCTGATGGAAGTCTAAAAGCTTCTACAGACCATGGGTCAATAGATGTCTATGTCAGTCAATTGAGAAAAGTGGATCTGAAATCCCAGAAAGGTTAGTAGACTGGAACAGATGATTTTTATGTGTATGTCACAACCTGTGATCTAAAATGAAGAGTGTGAGGGTTGTTGCTTGTCTGTCTAGAAAAAAACAGTCTCTAGTGATTGTTCATTATCTACATTCTCACATTCTCATCATTGGAAAATGTATAAATCTTACAATATGGCAAGCTCTAGAGAGAGGACAAGGATATATAACATAGTTCCACAGGTATTTTTACATACTTTTACTAGTAAATATAGTAAGTTCTAGTAAAATGGAATGTATTTAACGAAAAAATAACTAACGATATCTTCAAAACATTGCCTGACATCTGTTCTGGCAGCAGAGTTTAGTGAAGGCAAAGTTGATGAAGTTCTGTTTCCATTTACCCTGTAAATTCAGAGTAACTGCTGACAACTGCTGAGCAGAAAATGTCCCATTTGTGATAAATCAGCTACACGTGTGTTGCTTTTTTATGAGTCACATTGTTGAGCTATTCTCCAAGGATTGCCCAAAAGTGAAGCCTTTCCCTATGCTAAAGCTTTTGTGCATCCAGCAAAATTTAGACGGAGATACTGGTAGTTGCTTGTTTATCAGGGCTGTTACAGGCATCTGATTTCAGGGCTGTTACAGGCATCTGTCAGTTTTCTGTTCATACCCTGATTGGATTTCTTGGGCATATTTAAAGAAACTTTTTAATGTTTTTCTAAAGTGAGTCAAACTAGAGAGCGTACGCACAGCAAGCGTGTTCTGACTTCAGCTATTTTTAGTTTCAATGGGTGAGACAACTTCCAAACATAGTGACTAATTCCAAACACAGTTAAGGTTGGCAGATGCGGAGCCCAGCAGTTGCCTTCAGTCTGTGGCCTAAAGGATTCACACTCAGGAGAAGCAGAAGTCAGAATTTCCATTGTTAATCTTTTAACCTCAAAAGTAGAGCTGTACCGAGCACCAAAGGTGCAGTTCTCTTGGTAGGTGGCAGGTGAGGGAGAGAGTTTTTGGGCTGGTTAGAGACCCTCGAGTCTGCAGCCTTCCAGGCCTGTGCTGGGCAGCAAAGCAAAGGCAGCTGCTGACACCAGAACATTACAAGGATGATCTGATGGATTGTCCTTGTAGTGAGGTCACCCAGTGAGTGTGTACAACGGTGTTAGTTTTCCAGGCCCCCTAGGAAATAATCGTGGCACCATTTTATGCATGTTATGAGTATTCTTCTGGTTGGGATAAATGAAATCGTCCTTCCTTGTTCTTTCAGAGACAGAAAGAAAGATTACTGTGTCTGAAGACTCTTAAAAATGGGATGACTTGCTTCAAGTTGGCTAAATTGTTGCCTGTTTGATGCTTTGATCTGGATGTTAATCAACTCTCACTTAAATTTATCCCAGGTTCTATTAAAGTCAAGGTGCCTGCCTCTCTCAAAGCTCATTTGCAATTGTCGGGGAGAAAAGTGGATGTGAGCTCAGAGATCCATTTAGAAGAAACACAGAGTGCCTCTAAGGACGATCACGTAACTCTGAGTGGTAAGGCTTGCTAATTTGGGCTCTCACTAAGTGTCTGCCTGGCCTTAGTCAAAGATATCTCCATTTTCTTACCAATTTCTTGCTCTTGGCCTCTTACTGTTTCAGTGTTAGATGTTTGCTGGTGCCAGTGAGCTCCCCATGTCACTGGGTGGTTTTCATTTTCTTTGGGAAATGATTTGTGAGTATGAGTGACTCCCTAACAAAAATCATAGAGCCAAATTCATCCTCACGATAACTCCAGTTAATCTGGAGTGTAATAAACTGGGGTGTGAATATAACCTGTGGCTTTATACATGGCTTAAAACCTGCTTAAGAGTTTACTGTTGGCTTAGATGGTCTGTGTCTATTAAAATGTGTGGAATGTGTGATGTCAGTATGACTTGATGTGGTAATAAGTTGAATGAGGCTTTAAGTTTTTCTTTTTTTCTTAATCTAAGAAAATACCTATTTATTTTTCTTTCCACTGCATAAAAAAATGTACTGTCAAAGTCCTCAAGGCTCGGCACTGTTAGAAGCATCCTGTGTGAGCAGCTCACGGAGCCCGTGTGCGTGGTACTGTGCTCTTGAAATGTGTGCGCTTACCTCTGTCTGCCTCGCGATGTAACGAGTGCCCCAGTTCTCTGCTAGGGAGAAAGTGCAACAGGCAGAGAGCCGCGCTGGGAGCTTCCCGGCTGCGGCGACGGGAGGGCCCCGGCTGCGAGCGGAGCCGCTGCAGCAGCAAACGGCACCTTCCTCCCGCGGGGCACCCGGGCTGCTCTGCCCTCTGGTTACACCAGCTGCCTTCAAACCACAGAGCCACAGAGTGGCTGAGGTGGGAAGGGACCCCTAGAGATCACCTAGTCCAACCCCCTGCTCCAGCAGGGACACCC
>JAVCKT010015336.1:0-13472 GCA_032273925.1 Rhynchotus rufescens
CGGGCGGCGCTGCGCGGGGCCCCGCGCGTGCCTGCGCGCTGCCGCTGGCCGGCGGCCACGCTCCGCGCCGCGCGGGCCGCGATAACGCGCGGCTAAATAAAAGGCGTCTCCGGCGGGCCGGGGCGGGGGGGTGCGGGCGCTGCCGCCGCGTTCCCACACTGATTAGGATCAGGGCGGGCTGACGAGCCCCAGATCGCCGGGAAAACGCGGCCCGGCCCGGCCAGGCAGCGCGAGGGCAGCGCGTGCGCGTGGCGGGGGGGGCTGATTCCACCCGCGCCCCGGCGCCGTGGGCTGTTTCTGCCCCCGACGTGCGCAGAGTCTCCTAATAACAGCTCCCAAATCCAATGGGCTGCCGCCCGGGATGCTGAGGCAGAAACGCTCCAAGGAAGAAGCAAAACCACACGGCATCGCGGGCTGGAAAGCAGAGTGCGAGCCACCCCATGCCGGAGTTAGTTGGAATTTAGGCAATGGTGGTAACAGGAGAAGGATCGGTCCCCCAAGTGCTGCCAGCTTTGGAAATATTCAGTTAACTGTGGGTTTTGTGGGGGTGGTTTTATTGCCTTGTTTTACCTCCAGCACGCTCTGGAAGAGGTGCTGGGAACCAAAACACTTAAAAGCAGCTCTGCATGAAACCTCAAACCACACAAATCGCACTTGGGCTGAGGTTTTCTTGCAAACCTGAAGTGCAGGCTAGTCCCTCAAAGGAGCCTTGAGTCTCTGAATGAATTTGCTTCAGTTTGTGGTTTGCAAGAGAAACCTAACTCCTGCTCCCTGCCGCCCTCTCCGCTCTTACACACTCCGTGTCCCTGCCCCAAAGTCAGGTGGAACAGCTCTGGTGGAACCGAGCCTCCTTTCAGCTGCTGCGATTGAACTGGGTGCAGCCACGGGTCTACATGGACACGAGGCTACTGGCCATGTTACATGGCCACAGAACATGCCCTTTCCTGCCTGGAGTTTCCATCACGGACCACTCAGGCTAGACCAAGGACTGACAGGGACAGTGGCACTAGCCAGATGTGGCTGTAATGCAAGGAAGTACCCAAGGGGGCACAGGTAGAAAAGCACTGCCGAGCCTGTGGCCACCAACTAACCAAGTGGAGAGTGTTCTTTAATTTTTTTAGAGCATGTCAAAATTTACAGGGCACTGGCAACACATCAAAAGCAAATTCAGTCATTTACAGTAAAATCAAAGAGGGCAGAACAATGAATATGAAGTAAGGTTAAAACACCTTGTTACAGGAACAAATTGTTCGTCTGTCATGAAAATAATGGAATTTATGTCTGTGCAAGCTTGAGCCAAATTATGTGCAGTGACATTTGTCTGAGTGCGAGCTCCAGGTGAGGTGTTCAGCATTGCTGCTTGCTGCCTCTTTGCACGGCAATGTTTGGGCTGGAGCCTCCGTTTGCCGGGGGATGATCCTGCCCCAGCCATCCCCGATGGCAACAGGCAGCTTTTCCAGAGCTCTTGATGGGGCCAGGCAGCAGCCAAGTAAACAGAGCGAGCGACGCGTGCGAGGCGGCGCTGCGGGAGCCCGGGCACAGCTACCAAAGGGAGGGCTGCCCGAGAGCCGGGGTCTCGGGATCAGAGCACTTCTGACCAGCTCCCACCTGCCTCCCCGCTGCTTTAGAGCCTGTTCGCGTGGGCGCAGGCGCTGGGGGCAAGGGGGCTCGTCAGCTGCGAGCTTCTTGGGGCAGGAGAGATGTTTTCTGTGTGGTCTGCAGGACTCGCCCCGGGCGTAAAATGCTAACGCGTTGCTGTTCCTGGCGCGCGGCCAGGAGATGCTGCTTGCTCTTTAATTAATTCAAGGTGCCTGGTAACCCGAGAGCCACGCACCAGATGTGAACAGTGATTCCCCCCTTGCTGCGGACACGCCGCTCGCCTGCCCTCCGTCCACTGGTTCATTCCTGCAAGCCGGCCCGCGTGGGATCGGTGGCTCTTGCAGCCGCTCACAGCCCCCCGGCTCCTGTCCCTTGGGGCAGCGCGGCATCTCCCGCGGCCTGCCCAGCCCCAGGCAGGTTTAGTGCATCTCGCACCTGCCCGAAACAAATGCGCATGGCTGGGGAAACCCACGCGCTCCTTCCACCTCCCGCCTTGCGCAGGAGCTGCCGTCGCTCAGCTGGAGCCGCCGGCTGCCTCCGACCGTCCTCCCCTGCCTGCCCGCGCGGCCCGGGCGGGCGTCGCGGCCGCCTCCGGCAGCCCTGGCCCAGTGCTGCGTGGCTCTTGTTTTGAAAATGTGTTGTGAGGCACTCGATCGCTATGGCGACTTACTTCACAGACAAATAAATATTTGTCCTTTTTATTCTTGCCTTGTAAGTCTATCCTTTCTCCCCCTGCATCCTTTTGGCTCTCCACAGTTCTGACCCGCGTGTTTATATCCCTGTGTCTGTTCCTGGCTCATCCCTCTCTCCCCCATGCAGTATATCTGCCATTCCCATGTCCTTCATCACCTCTCAGCCTCTACTCCCACCCCTCATCCATGCAGAGCCAGCAAGGCCTGCAGCCCCTCCGGCCTGGGTGCAGGCTGGATCTAGGGGGGCTCATGCATGGCTTTGGCATCGTCCATCAGAGAACGGAGCAGAAACGGGCCTCAGGGGACGGGACAAGGGACAATACTGGGGATTTGGGCCCAGAGGAGGAAGGCAGCGGCGCTCACGCCCGCCCGGGCCCGCTGAGGTGAGGGTGGGCGCCGCGCCGCGCCCTGGCAGGGCCTGAGGCCTGGGGGGCTGCCTGCACCACCGCGCGCGGCAGCTCTGCCTCACAAAGGGCCTTTCTCCTGCCCGCGGCCCTGCCCCAGCGCAGCCCGGGCACACAAAGTCCCTCTCTTTGAAAGCCTCCATGTGCGAATGTCCCAAACTTTCTTATTTCATTAAGAAGCGGGGGGTAAAGGGGAGGGGAGGAAGGACACAAATGAATCTCCTTCGTTAATAAATCCTAACAGCTGTGGAAAGTTTGAGGCAGTGAGAGCACCCAGACAGAAAATTAAAAAACTAATAAAGTCCTCAGTGTGGGGGCACTGGCATCAGGTCAGCTTTCCTTCGCGAGACACCTAATAAAGAGACATTCCAGGACACTAGCTCATAAGGGAAATCTGCAGGGGTCAGGGAGAACAGTGGAAAACTAACCATGGTAACTGAAGCATACTGGAAAGGCAGGGGAAAACCAGCAAGAAGGTCTTTTTTCCCTCTCTTTTTTTCTCTCCCCCTGTTTTAGGGAGAGGGGAGGCTGCGGAATGAACTGCAGGGGCCATGGTGAGGCAGGAGCTAAACCTGCCTGCCCCAAATGTCCTGTGTGAGGGGTTGGGGAGACCTAGGAACCTTCCACAAGTGGAAAGCGTGGCTGCGGGTGGCTGTGGTTCAGGTGCAGGATCAGGCTTGCCGGCACTGCCAGCGCAGCACATAACAGCGGCGGGGACCCTGCCAAGCGCTGTGTGAGGGCGGGCAGAGCACCCACAGAGAGCGGGCAGGGCCACACTGTGTCCCAAGTCTCCTCTGCCTTTTCCTTTGATGTTTTAGCTCATCTCTGCTGTCAGCACGTGCATGATCATTTTGTGTTGAAAAGGCGACCGCGACCTGTCTGCAAAACCTCATAGCGCCTTCCAGAGCTATTCAGGAACCAAAGGCTCCTGTCCCACCGCAGAGATGGGGAGCCCTCTCCCTTTCTGCTTTCTTCCCAGCTCAGCTGGTACCACTTCCCTCATCTCCTTCCCATATCTGAGCTTGTGTGATAAAACATTACACATGCACCCCAAAACCCATTGGCTGGTACACAAAGTACTGAAGGCTTGTAACACTGGTTATAAGACCAACATTTTTCCAGGGAAGAGTATATCAAAGATTAATATCAAAAACTAAATGGTTAAAAATAAGATTATATCAAATGGAATTTGCTACATTAGAGAATACCTTAAAAGCCATACAGCCTGGGTGAAAGATAAATCCAAATTATTATGTTTCAATTTAATATTAATTGGGTATTTTTTTCCCCAAAATATCTTATACTTCTTCTGAAGCCTTTGGGACTCTGCTGCAGCTCTTCTCCTAGCGCCTGTTCTCTGCCTTCTTTGCTCCTTGTCGTGGCAGGGCCACAGCAGGGATGGGGCTGGGGTCCCTCCCCAACAGGCTGTCACCTGCAGCCTGGTATGTGGCCCTAGAGCGGTCGTGAGCATCTTCCCCTGGGAGAAGGGTGGTGGTGCTGGGGGCTGCGGGAAGCGCGGGGCGCGGGTGGATGGGCTCCCTGCGGCTGCTGCGCTTCTGCTGATGAGATGCGCTGCGTGACTCAGCCAGATTTGAGTCTGGATCGTGACTGAAGGCAGAAAAGCACATCATTTCATAGCGTTCACTGCCTGAGCTCTTTGCAGGGGGTGCCTGCTTAATGGGATGATGGCAGCAATTACCAATTAGGGGAAAGGTGCTGTTTTCATGGGAGATTGGGAAAGGCCGTTAGCTGTGCCTGGGAGAGGCTGTAGGGAACAGGCAGCCCTGGCTCTGGGTGAGGGGAGTTGCTCACATTCAGCATCAGTGTGGGCCGGGGAAGGCAGAGGGATGCAAGGGAATCACAGAATCATTATGGTTGGAAAAGACCTTCAGGATCATCAGGTCCAATTTGCCAGTGCCTCTGGCCCGTGGCTGTGGAACTGTGCCTCAGCTTGCCTCTCACTAAAGTCGCAGGGCTGTTTTCACTGCAGCATCACCCAGTGCCGCAGTGCCAGGTGGTGTCCAGCCCTGCCCTGCCATGGGCACCAAGATGTTCCTTGCACACAGCCTGGGACCACTGCCCTGAGGCGCTCGACTCTCCTGTGCCAAGGATTGTTGCCTGCATTGCTTAATGCACAACCCCCCTCTCTGGAGGAGGGTGAAAAGTAACATGCAAATCATTTTAAAAAGAAGGTTGGAATGGGATGGACTGAATTATTTCAGCAAAAAAAGTATCTTTCTTTGGCTTGCCAGAGCCCAACCTGGAGGGCAGTTTTACAGCCAAGTTATAAACCTTGAGAGCAGAGGTTTATAATGGAAACATTGACATAACCTATAGCCAACAGAGCAACTGCTCCACTCACATCATGCCGACATTCTCATCCGTGATGGCCCTGTCTCGCAGCAAGGAACCGGTGCAGCCGGCGGGGTGTCCCCGGGACCAGGGCAGCTCGCATTGGCACCCACAGCCCCACGGCGAGAGCGGCTTGCTGGGGGCGAGACCCCTCCGTTCCACAGCGACGGTCCTCTGCCACCAAAAGGACGAAAGAAAAAGGCAGAGCGGTTCAGTTGGTTGTAAAAATTAATGAGTTCAGATACAGACTTGCTTTATTCCGGTCCAGCTGCGTAACCACGGCAATTGTGTCCGGCACACTAGACAGTTACATCAGCTCCACACCCCTGTACAATAAGACTCTGTTTGATCTCAGAAACAAGATCAGACTCCTGGGCTTTGCACATCCTGCTTCCTACATATGTAAAATCATTTTATTACCAGCCAGGAGAGTTCATCTAAGCCGCTCTCACTGTGCAGCTGATGTGGAGAGAACATGCCCCTGTCTGCACTTCTTTTGCCAGACGGAGATCTGCAAGGGGGCTTCAGAGCTGCTACTCCTCTGAGCTTGTTGGGATTATTTCTTTTTAATTCACCATCACAGACTGGGAGCTCTGGGACCCGAGTCTCCTCGTGTGCCTGTGCAGCCCTCCTCAAATGCCCCTTGACTTGTTCGCTCTATGAGGCTTTGGGGAACAGTTGAGATATTAACACCTCCTCTTGATGTTGAAGCACTTGCTCTGCCCCCCGTGAGTGACTCCACCTATGAGCTGAGCTGCTGCGGGCTCAGCACCCAACGCACGGCTGCCCTTGCTCCCGGAGGGCTCAGAGGGGCTGCAGCTGTGGCTATTCCTGTGGTGCAGCCCACGGGTGCGGATCAGCTGCCGGCCCCGCGTGTCCCAGCCCGGAGTCACTTGCAGGAGGGGCTGCCCAAGGCCTGGGCGCTGCACAGGCAGCAATTCCTGGCTCACTGCACACACGTCACCCAGCTGCTCCTAGTTAGTAGGAGCTTGGCTTTGGCTGCATTAAAGTCAGCAGCACAGGGCGAGGGGAAATCCCCTCTTTGCCACCCTGGCCCACAGGGTCAGCCTCTCCAACTGGAGCATACAGCTTTTGGCCTTGCTTCACCTCCTTGGACATTTTCTTGTAGATCAGGTCTCCTGGTTTTGGTTACCTTTCCAGTGTATAGGTTGTGGCATGCTTAAAAACTTTGGGCAAAGCTCCTGGGGTGGACACGCGGATGCCAGCATGTGAAATGTGTCCTGTGGCTAAGCGGTGGGGTCATGGGAACTCCTGCTTTGGACAGCCGTGCCGCTTGGCACTCACATGGGGGTATCCCTGCGCCTGCCTTGAGGGCTTCCCTCCATCCATCTGCTGGGAAACTGAGGCTGGTGCTTGTGCAACAAGAGCTGTTTGCAGGAGAGGAGGCCAAGGAAAGCTCTGGCCAGCCCGGCTCTCAGGGGACACCAGGGCGGACGCCAACTGATTTCATGCTCTTAACAAGTGTGTATTGAGGCCCTTGCTGCTGGGGCAGTTACCAAACATTCTGCGTGTAGAAATGACTTGCTACTGCCCGTTGCGTTCCCTGGTTTTTTCACCAGCTTTCCAGGCGATTTTCTGCGGCGGATATCTCCTTCCTCTCTGCTCTGTGGTCTTTATAAGCACATTTTGACCTCTGCTGTAGCCCACGTGTGTGTGTTTTCACAAGCAAAGCAAAACAGAAAGCCCAGCCGCCCCTCCAGCTATCCTGCCGCAAAGCCAAGGCGCCTCCCATTTCGTCAGGATCTGCCTGCCGTGGGTTTGTATCTGCCCTGGGATGCTGCTCCTGGACTGCTCTGACAGCCGGGATTTAAGGCCCAGCAAAGAGCAGAGCCGCCAAGGCTCTAAACCCTCCCAGGTTTACAGCCAGCATCATCCTCATCAATCATCTTGTGTCGGATGGGGAACTTGAGCAACCCCAAGCCAAATGAGAATATGGCAGGGAGGCCTTCACTGTCCCACCCTCGCCTGCCTGAAAGCTCCGCTCGAATAAACAAAACCTGAAAGGGCCAAGGCAGCTCAAAAGGAAATTGTAAACGATCCCATCTGTGAGTCTTGGCTGATATCTCCTCCAGGAGGGGGGGCACAGGAGGGAGAGAAAACAAGTTGAACGGTCCTTTTTTTTTTTTTTTTTTTCCTGCCCAGAAGGAAATACCATTGCATTCAAAGGTTGCTACTGCTCCAAATTTCATTCCCAAGCTGTGGCTCCTCCAAGGAGGAATTTGTTGCTGGAAACCGTGGCAGGAACCTTCAGGAGAGGTTGCCATTTGAAGGGATAATTTATAGGAAAACAGGGCTGAGCACGTGTGAACTCAGCTTGAGGGAGAAGAAATAGAACAGAAAATGAAAGCGGATGATATGAGGAAAAGTCTCGTTCAATGGTAATAAAAGTATTTTGTTAGAAAGCATCTCTGCATTTGAGAACCTGAGTTTGTGTTTCTGCCTGTGGTTTACAGTTGCTGCTAAGTTCAGGGCACCAGTCTGGAAACAGCCTTGGTTTTCTGGAGCTTCTCTCTTTTGGGGTGTTCAGCTGGAGACCTGATTATTTGTAGCACGAGTCAGTGGCGGCTGGTGGCTGCTCTGACAAGTCTGGTTCTTGGGGCTGACGTGACAGCGGAGAATTAGAAGCACCTCCACTTGGGCAGAAGTACCTCCCGTTAGGCACCCAGCCTGAAAAAGTTGCCCAAGTTTAAAAGTCATGGGGGTCCAGGCTCCCCTTGCACTGTTCCCTTGTGGAAACCTGCCTGTTTTCAGGATCTCCCTTTCTGGGGGCTGCTGAGGGGTCCCTTGTCTGTGTCCCCCTCTCTGCCTCCATGCAGGGGCAGGTTGGGCGAGCGTGGGATAAGACATACCCCAATTGTAATGGCAGCCTGGGCGCATGACAAAAGGGCTGGCAATCACAAAGGCGCTTTATCTCACCGGGTTTCCAGCTACGCTCTCCCGCTCAAAGACCAGGGATTGTTAGCGAAGGCCCTTTGCATCTTCAAAGGGCAGATTCAGGATCAGCCTGGTCCCCTGGAGACCTCAGCAACACCGGGCCTGGGGGAGGCTGAAACCCAGCTCTGGGCCTTGCAGCAGGAGCCTGCAGGCAGCGGGAGAGGCCGGAGGCACCACGTGTAACCCGCGCCAGGAACCAGCCTTTGCGCCTGTTCATTTCTTCAGGGAATCGGCGCTCTGCAAATAGGTGCAGATGGCAAAATTTTACAGCGCTTGTGATTAATGATTTGCCTTTTAACACGAGTTAATATTTAATTGGGATTTCAACTCTCAGGCACGTCAGAGAGAATTGGGGATGACTGTTTATATTAATGGTATCGTGCCACAGGTGGGGAGCTGAGGCAGGGAGAGGAGAAGCAGCTAAGGGCAGCTCAGCCCTGCAGATCACAGCCTGGTGGAAATGTGCAGTGTGCCTGAAGGAAACGAGCCACCAGCTTTGGGAATTTCACCTATTCAGTCAAGCTGAGAAATTTCCAAGAAATTAAAGTGCCTCGAGAAGCTGCAAGTTGGACTCCATACTTAGTGCCCAGGGCTCTCCCTGCTAGCTAAGGTGGTGGGAGAAGGCAAAGAGGACAAAAGCATCTCAGCCAGTCTGGGCATCAAAACAAGAGCACAGTCCTTACTAGCCATTAACCATCAGTATCTGTGTGCAGCTTTATGAAGGGGTTGGAGGAGGCTGCATGCTTAAGCCAAACAAGGCAAATGTGAAGTTATGTGTTGTGAAGCAAGAGAGCAAAAGCCCCTACCTGTTGCAAAAGCAGCAGCTCCGAAGGATTTGGCTGCAGCAGGATGATGCTGTGGCTCAACACCAAGGAGCCCTCAGGAGAGACACCGGACAGCAATCATGGAAAAGCACTTTTCACCTTCTGAAACAGACAAAGCAGAGTTGGAAAGTGCCAAAAGAGTCAAAAAAATTATCCAAAAGCAAAAAAATGAGTGTTCTGGAGTGAAACTTGCTGAGCTCAACTTTTTTTTGCACAATCCTGAAAAATTTGAGCATTTGATTATACAGCTAAACAGCATGATGGGAAGAAGAGGCTGGAAGGGAACACCAAGATTAGCAAAGCAAAATGCAGGACCCCAAACCTTGGGAACCAAGGTTCATTTAAAGAGGAAATCAGACACGTGACTTTAACAGGTAAGGTTAGAAACCACCATAACAAGCCAGAAAAAGAAGAGACAGATTCTCAGTCCCAGGAGGGAGGTTTTTCTGGCCCTTCCTGAGACGAGTTTGGACATTCCGTAAAAAACTTCTCCTCCCGACAGAGAAAAAAACATCACAGTGGGGCAATTTTCACCGCCTTTTCTTTTTTTCTTTTTCAATTTAATTTCTTTATTTAACAGCGGGCAGGGCAAATCCGAAGTGCCAAACAAATGCCCGCTCAGCGTTCACATAGAGCAAGTGCTGTAAGCGGCTCCCGGGTCGTTCCTCCCCGCGGTGCTTCCCACGCTCTCACGGGGTGCCTGTTGTCACACGTGTCCCTGCCGCCGGGGCGCTTGTGCTGCGCACGTGGCGCGGACCCCCGCGGAGAGCTCGTGTCACCTCCCGCCGGGGCGGCCGTCCCCGCGCCCCACGTTAACACCAACGGCAGCGGGAGCCGCCGGCACCTCATCCGCACTCCCTGCTCTTCCCTCACCTCCCGGCTCTGCCCACCAGGCTCTTTGAACCGCTCATTTGGCGCAAGGCGCTTCCTTCCCACCCGCATGGCAATGTCACCCCGCGCACAACTGGCCCTCATCCGCCCCGGCCTGGCAGCTCCCCGACCCCTTTATGAGAGCTGTAAAGCAATTTGGAGCCGGGGGTCCCTGTTCCTGTGCCCCTGCCTCTGCTCATTAGCTGATGTGGGATAAATTCCTTTTATCTCCGCACTCATTTTCCCAGGATAATAATCCCTTTTTGTGCGCACCAACTTTAACTGTTCCCGAACTGAGCCGTAATTGCTGATAGCAATTAAGTTAATACATATTTACAGGCATGTAAAGCTAGAGCAGGTCTCCCGCCGCTTTATTTGAGCCATTTTTCCTTAACCTGCTATAAAATGATTAACAAGTAGTTCAGCATTAATCGTCCCTAATGCCCCGCTCGCCCCCTGCCCCCGAGGCAGGCTGGGGGGGCAGAGGGCTGCGTGGCGGGGGGACCTGCTGGGACGGGGCATTTCAGCCCGGAGCTGCTTGTGCCGGCGCTTTTGTGCTCGCTGAGGGCCCTGTGCGCGTGTGTGGCGAGGGATCACCGCGTGTAATCTCCGGGCGAATCCCCCCATTATCCACTGGGCTAATTAACTCCGGGTGCCGGCCGGGGTCAGGGCGAGCTCCTGGCTCCAGGAATGCCGTCCCGCAAGGGGAGTAAACACCTCGGCGAGAGCGGGGAGCCCCTTTCTGCAGCACTGCATCCCGATAAAGAGCTTCGCTCCTTTCTCCGGCCGCCGGCTCCAGCTTAGCACTTTTAAGGCTAATTCTCCCCGGCTAATCTGGAGGATCCATTCAGCGGCGCGGCCCGGCGTGGGCGCCTGTTTGCCCAGGGTGCAGCTGTGTCAATTTGCAAAGACAAAGGAAAGCTGCTCTGTCAACAGGTCGGGCAGCTCAGGTAGCGCCAGCGAATGGAGGGCACCAAGGCAAAGGGGCTCCGTGAGCCGCCCCACCGTGCTCAAATCCCATCCAGCGTCAGCAGCCGGGGCCGCACGGGGGGATAAAGGGAGCACGGAGGAGCCGGCGGAGTGGCTGGGGCTCTAAGTCCACCAATTAGTGCTATTAAAGAGAGATAATTAGATCTGCTCCATGGAAACCCCTGAGGAGGCAGAATGCATTTTCCACAGGGGCCCATTTTAATAAAACTTAGTGCCGGGAGATGCCAAAACTGCTGGCAGCATCAGCAGGGCCCTCGGTGTGGGGCAGAGCAGCTACGGGCAACGCGGAGCGGAGCGGCAGCCCTCCAGGACACAGGCGACGGCCTGTCTGCTCCACACTGGTGCCCAAGGGATGGAAACAGAAACACTGGGACAGGAAGGGATTGGGATGGCGAGCGCTCCGAGCAGCCAGTGCGGCCGTGCCGTGACAGGCTGCCTTGGGGCTAGTTTATTAATGCCTGCACTTTGCTAGACATGCTGCATGTTTAAAATCATTTGTTATGGAGCTGCTCTTTTTGATATGGTTTAATTTCTTTTTACTTGGATGGAGCTCTTTGTAGTGGGGGTTTACCAACCGGGATGCTGGCTTTGCATCACTGCTTCACTGCTGGTGTCTGAAAGGACAATGGAAAAATCCACAGGGACGTTTGCAGCCATCAAAGGGTTAGTGAGGAACGAAGCTAAGGAGCCATCAGGTAGTCAGAGGGTGAGACTGTCCCAGTGCTCATCATTTCCCAAGGTCTAAAGCAAGTAACTGGGTTTACCTGGTGATTCAGGTATAGGTGGGCTACATGAGCTGCGTTTGAGCACATCCATTCTACCTCTGAAAACTTGTGCATGAGCAAAACTTCCATCAGAAATAAAGGAAGCCTTGCTCTTTTTTTTTTTTTTTTTTTTTTTTACGTTTTTAAGACCAAATTCACATAGGACTCTGGCTCAAAAAGTTCTTGCTGAAACACTAGGTTTACCTCTGGACGGAGACGACGTGGAAAAGAGGAATTTGAAAGAAAAACAACTGGAAAGCTGGAAACTGCCAAGCCTGGTTGATGATGGTATCAGCTGCGTGCTGTTCTGGCTCCCCTATCAGCAGTCAATCCCCTTTGCCTGTGGAATAGAGAGAGACAGAGAGAGAGAGAGAATTTAACTCAAACTAGCCAATTCTGGAGGAATGTAAGACATTGTCCATTAAGTAAATGTTCTCACATGTGCAATAATGAACACCATTAATACAGTTTTAATGGGTGCACTTAATCAAAATAGACATCAAATTTACCGTAAGTATAACTATAGTGAGGAGGGAAAACTGGAGAAATGTTGTTTGTATTATTTCAGGATATGAAGTCCAAAATAAAATTCTGCCTGGCTACTTCTTCCCTCTAACACAAATTGTCATGGTGCACATATCCAGATGTACAAAATTCAACCAGATGCTATATTTTTTCTCTTAAAGTTGAGCATGTTTATTTTGATACATGTCTGGCAATACAGCACCTGTAACATTAATAAATACAGACATCCCTTTCAAATACATTTTATACCTACTGTGCACTTTTATTTTGAGATAATAAATCACATGCATAAACCTTATTAATCATTTAAACAGCCCCTCAAAGTGCCGCTGAAAGGATTTTCCAAGTCCAACACCTTTTAAGACGCAATGACATCATGTCTGTCGGGACACTGTCACATGCTGAAGATCGTGAGACATTTTCCTTCCATAAAGTTGCTCTAACAAAAGTTTGTCGTTGTAGTCATTACATTCATGTCTTCTTTCTTAACCATCTTCCTTTCTCTGGAACTACCCTTCATCAGGAAAAGAAAAAGATACAAGGTGGAAACACTGGAATCTAATCATGAAGTCGGCACCTAGACAAAACACCACTGATGGCAACAGGAGTTACCTACAAGTCCTTCTCGTGCAGACTTTTGGTGTACTTGTTGCCAACATGTCAGAGTTGGCAGAAGAGGGAGGAAGAAGAGGTTCCACACTGTACCTGGAACTGGAGAAAAGCCAAGCAAATGGCTGTGTTTTATGGAGCTGTGGAAATCGTCCTCACTCTTAAGTCTTCCCTTGGGCATCTCCTGAGCACCAGGGAGAGGCAGGCTCAGCAGGCAACTTCAGCGGAGGCTCTGCCCTCCCAGCAAGGCTGAAGAGGTGCTTGGCTAAACTAGCACAGAGCAGAAGACGTAGGAGGTCTTCAAAACCTGCCTGGATGCCACCGTGTGCTACATGCTCTGGGTGTCCCTGCTTGAGCAAGAGGGTTGGACTAGATGATCTCTAGAGGTCCCTTCCAACCATTCTGTGAATCTCTGAGTTACTCCCCACCGTGCAGCCCCAAAGCATTCCTAGTTCTGCTCCTCTTCTCCCTAAAAGCTAAGCCACGGCCAATGCAAAAAGGAGAGCACCTACTCATCACTACCTGAACAATTAAGCTATTAAGTAACTCAGTTAATAAATTCAGATTTTGCCCTAATACATTTCTAATGACCTTGTCTAATAAATTCAAAGCAATCTGGGAAGAATGCGCGTTGCCATATTTTAAAGGCAAAAGTGATTTATGTTTGCTGAGAGGGCAAAGACAGTCGCACGTGATTTATTACTATCAATCACTGCATCTTTCATCGCTTTAATTATTATCTCTACAGGCAGCTTCAAAAGTGCTCTTGAAAGCTGAGTGCTGGGAGTTTTTCAGAGTCAGATACCTACTGGTTAGATTTGAACTCCTGCTTTTTTTTTTTTTTTTTTTTTTTTTTTTTTTTTTTTTTTTTTTTTTTTTTTTATATTT
>JAVCKT010015337.1:0-10564 GCA_032273925.1 Rhynchotus rufescens
TGTGCCACATGCTGTAGGTGTGCCTGCTTGAGCAAGAAGGTTGGACTAGATGATCTCTAGAGGTCCCTTCCAACCTTGAATATTCTGTGATTCTGTGATAAGAACCTTTGGCAAGAGGATGTAGACAGCTCCTTGGTGCCCTAAACCCAATGCACAAGATGGCTAATGGCTCCTATGGTTCAGTGTAAGGCTAATAATCATGGCTGTATTATCACTGAAATACACAGAAATGGACAGATGCCTTTAACATCTATAGGTTTTTAAATCTTAGAAACAAGATTTTAAAAGAAACGTTGTAGAAGTCATTAAATTCAGAATACGTAAAAAAAAAGAATTGTTCTTAATGTAGAATTGTCCTAACAGACCAGTCAATTCTGTGGTACTTTTGAGAAAAAGGTATTGATCTGAAAAGCACTGAAATGTAAGATTAGACTTCCTTTGTCAGCAACAGATGGTCTTTAATCAGGACTTTATTCATATATCAAGTAAATATCAGAGAGGAAGCTTTGGGCCCCATGTATATAAAAATCTCCTATATATCCTTTTGCCTTTACATCTTATGCTGCCTGAGATTCTCTGTTTGTAAGTGGGGAAGCAGAGGCACAGCGAGATGAAGTGTCTGGCACATCACATCTGGATCAGCTCTGTAGATCCTCTTCCTTTCTCATATGAAAACATGATTTTTTCAATCTCAAACTCCCCTAAGAGAAGACAACATTTTCAGCCACGCTACTAGGATAACTAATGAATTTCCTGTATGTAAAGGACAAGTGCACATAGATACTTCCAGGATCCTCTTGGGGGAATTACCTCCCCAGTATTACTGGAGCTCTTTTTTAATTTTTCCTTCCTATACTTTCATTTAGCAGCATCTTCAGACAGACCTTCCCACAGCAGACACAGCTGAACAAGAAATACCCCCAGCACCTGCCAGTTGAAAGGAAATGAGTGCATCATTTCAGCAACACACACGCGCGGGGACCTCCTGCAGAAGGCACATCCCAAATCCGCCGTTGCTGTCGCTGCACAGATGGGTCAGCACCCTTCTCTCTCCTGCCTTTGATTTTTTTTCTTCTTTATTAGGCTAGGACTCCTGGCACACGAAGATCCTGCAACTTGCTGCCACAGAAATCGCTATTCCCAATCCAGATGGCAGTAGGAGGAATTGAACTGTGGCTCCTTTGTATTGTGAGCCCCAGACAATAGCCTCTAGCATGCGGAGCCACACGCCGACTGCCGGTGTGCGGTTGCCTGACGTCTCAGACCCAACTTTGGACCTTTCTAATCATTCATCAGCAATTCAGACAAAGAATATATTGCTGAATTCAGACAGCAGCCAATACAGACCTCTAATACATTATGGATTCTCTGCCACCACATTTGTTTATTGTTTGTAGTGTTCTGTTAGAAAATCTCTATGCATTTTCCATTTCCAGCTAAAAATTAGTTTAAGAAAATATTTAGCTGGATTTAGCAAAGCAGATTTGCTCCATTTATTACATTTTTTTACAAAACTTGAGTAATTAATTATTTTATGTAAAATATCCTCTGAGTGCTATTCTTGCCACAATCTACCAAAATATTTAGTAAATATATTATTAAATGAAACAGAATTAAACAGCACTGCCAGTGCCAGACTACAGTTTTTCCTCAGGAAAATATCCACTGGATTGTTCTATTATATTTCATAGTATAATAAAGGTTGAGTACCAGCTTGGAGAGAAATGAATATACATTTGTCTTTACTTCCTGCGTGCTGTGGGATTTCTCACAGTCACATATAGGCAGGCAACAATAAGAACCTCGCTGTTCTGTGCTTAGGCAAATGCTTCAGTGGACCTTGGGTTTTGCACAGTGTGCAACCATGCTCTGCTATCAAAGTAATGTTAAAATATGTATGTCCTGGCTTCTGATTTATAATATCGTTGACAAATAGTAAAAAGGACCGGCATGCCATAAAGTTTATGGATGGCGTGATGGCATGCACAATGATGTCGCATAAAGAATAAAGGGGGAAAAGTTATTTATTCTTGTGGATTCAAGAACTAAAATACAGATAGACTGGCTGCGTGCACAGAATTTTTCATAAATATCCCACAGTGCACCCTGTTGTACAGCAGCCATACATTAATTAGAGCATTCAGCAGACACTGCAATGTGTTACACTCACCCAAGTGAATCTTCATTTTTCACATGCAGGGCCTTACTAATTAAAATCCGCTTTGCAATTAAATGTGGAAAATTGTGTTAAACTTTCAAGCGTGGTTTAGAAAAAAATGTATTTATTTTTAGGGTATTTTATTTTGATGCAAATGAATTTTCCATCAAAGTGAGACCAGTAAAAGGGAGGTATGAGGATTTCTCTTTTTTTGTATTATAGATGCTCCTCTCAGTTGCAACTTGCAATGCTCCACTATCTCTCTGCCAGTACCTGGCCCTGTTCCAATGCTTTTAGTGAGTGCTATCTGTCAAGGCATGAATAATACAGCCCCTAGGCTGTCGGCAGAATCCAAATGAGGCATACATCAGGAAGCAAGCACTCGACTTTAGCTCCAGAACATGCTCCTGTGAAGACAGGCAATTATTCACCCACGGCTGCAGCCATGGCAATCAAACTGGTGGGTGAAAAGGTATATGAAATGAAAAAAAAATTTGAATAAGAAATATGGCACAACAAGCCAGGGAAAATTCAATAATTTTCTAATAAGAGGGAGAGATTTGAGCCTTTTAATTTTCAACTTTGGGAGTCTGAATTATTTCACTCACTCTTCTGTTCTAAAATACAGACTAAGCCACAATATATGTAATGCCATGGCAGAAAAAGGGTATGTGGGGCTTTTCCTAATCAAAAGAGCCATGCTAACCTGCAAGGTATTTGTAAATCTAAATAAATTTGTTGCTTTTAGTGGCAAATCTCATGCTTTAAAATTAAAAGATGACCAAAACAATTCTATCTGTATAATGTAACAGACAGCCTGGGAAAGGAACAAAGAAGTGGTTGATACCAAGTAATTTGATAGCAAATTAAAATTGAGTGTATTTTATAAGGCTAGCGACAATTCATAATTTTAGATCCAAACACATAACCTCTCTTCATTTTTGAGACTTTCTTTTGTTAGATCCTGCAGCAGTGTTTAATGAAAGAAATCCCTTACAAATGTAATAGGCACTGAACAAAGGGCATGCACACTTCCTTAGGAGACAATATGTTTAAATTCATTTACTCCATCCAAATTCTTCTTTTCAGCAATCAAATTGCAATTCATGAAGCAGTGAGAGCTTTATCAGTATCTTCATTTTAAATCTCAAGGACTTACCATTTGGCCTTAAAATTTCTTCTTCACTGAAATTTGATGTTTCGTTTGTTGACTGTGATTGTGTTTTGCTTTAATTTCTATACAAATACTTTATCTGTTCTCAAATACATACACACATTAAAAGAATCCTCATTAATATATACAGAGCTGCACTACCAGCATAAAATCCTGTTTAGGGCTTCTATTTGTTAAAATGTCTTTCACTCTGAAGCATGTGGTATTTTGCAAGTGATTAATCCATTACAGAATCTAATTGCTTTTGTTATTTGAGAAAAAAAAAATTAAACAACTATGTTATGAGGCTTTTAAAATAGGCCAGTGGATGTAATCAGTATTTTTTTATGGAGTCTTGTTAGGATTTTTATGATATGTCTAAATACCTATTTACATGACAAACCACAGTATATATTGGATATATAAAGTGCTTTTTAGGACAAAAAAATAAAAAGGAAAAATGAAGCTAAATGCATAGCAACATAGGAGGGTGCAATACTTCCAAAGCAGGTAGTCACATCTGCTCAGTAAGCAGCCCAGGCCACAGTTTGTTCTCAGTTACTTTACAGTAACTATGAGACTTGCAGCAGGGTAACAGAAACTGAAGTGGCTCTTAAATTTGTTTTCAGGTATATCAAATGTGAATCCTGTTGTCCTTAAAGTTAGTTAATGAAACTGGTGAAGTTCACACTAATCCCAACAGAGCAGCTCTCCAGTCCATGTTTTAATTCAGCTCTTTTAGCTGAGAGGTGCTCTGCAAACACGCAGTGTGCTTCGAGAACCACAATACCTAGATGGGCTAAGAGGATTCAAGGTTCTGCACCAAGTTTATTCTTCAAAATTAATTCACAACTTTGAACATTATTATTAGGCTGATCATTATTAGGCTACTAACCATGATGGATTTCAAAAGCTATTGGGTGAACAGAATAAACACCATGAGGAGCATGGTATGGGGGAGGGGATCTGGTTTGCATGCACAAGATGTGAGCTCTTTCCTTGGCTCCCTCACTGTATGCATGTGTCTATGCCTAACTTCTTGGTTTTGTAGGGTTGTTTTTTTGTTTGTTTGTTTAGATGTCTCTCATCCTTTGTCTCTCTCAATAATTTTAAGGGATCTAACACCGCAAAGTGTGAACTGCGCAGTCCAGTTGAGCTCAGGGACTTGGAAACATGAGCAGCAGACTAAGTCTGATCAGCCAGGCTCTGACATGGAGGCACTGCCTCACGCTGCCCATCGTGGGCAGCACTTGGGCGTCTGGTTAGATCAGTGTTTCTAGGTACCAGTGAGATATTAAAAACGACTAAATCCTGCAGTGAGCAGCTTGGGGCACTTCCCCTCAGTGCCTGGGCTGGGATGCAGGCCGCGCCGAGCCAGGATCCCAGCCACTGGTGCGGGAGGTGCCACCTCCACGCTGATTTTACCCTAGTTTCCCGTGCTAGCTGCTCCGCAGGGAGTCCACCCATCTTCACTGATGGGTCAGGATGCCCCAGTCGCAATCTATGTTAGCACCTTGGCTAAGAGCTGACAGCAAACTACCCACTAACGTGCCCACGTACATCATTTCCAGGCTTAATATAGTAGCTGAATATGGCATTCACTACCACATTGGTACTACAGGAATAAAACTGTATTGCCAGAAGAGGCAGAATTTCCAGAGAACTTATGTTACAGACAAAAAAAGAGAATAATTCTGGAGGGCTCTGACTACATCCAGTGGAAGCAAATACAGTTCATTCATAGTAATGAGCTGGCCCAGTGTTGTGAATGGAAAGGTCTTAACCTCATTAAACTGCTCTGAAGAGCTGAACGCAATTGAGTTAGATATCAGTTGAGAAATGCAATTCCCTGAACACATATAAATGTGTTCATATAACCCATACAAAACCATATAAAAAAAAAAGAAAAAGAATTTTTTTTCAAAACCTTAAAATTATTGTTGATTTGATAAAAAAGTTATGTGAGAAAACACACAGTATGTTATAAAATCCCTCAAAACAACTTTGTTTCTTTAGTCTTAATGAAAAGTCTATTACTTAGCTGTCTTCCAATTAGTGAATTTACATTAAGGGTGGCAATAAAAAAAATGCAAAAAAAAAAAGACAAATCATTTTGCCAGTAGAAAAAGAGAATTTTTGATGTATCCCAAATTTTTATTTTTGTGTGTCCGCCACAAAATTTCATTTAATTAACAGCTCTGAGATTCAGTCCATTCATGTACTAACACACTAGAATCATGTCAGAAAAGCAAAATACAGAATTAACATCTCAAAACTGCATCTAATCTTTCCAAACTTAAATCTATTCCTTTCCTCTAAAAATAAGGTGATGTTAGACAAACACAAACAAGTTTCAAAGTTACAGGAATCCAGAAGAAGAAAAGGAATTTAGAAGAAATCTAGTTTCCTTCTATTTTGGTGTAAAAAATGTTTTTGAAAACTGCCATGAAATGCAAGGAAGTGTACTTAGTTACGATCTCATAATTAGATAGGACATTATAATCATATAATTTAACTGTTGACTGCTCATGAAATTTCTACAAGAAAAAGAAGGATTTGGTGCTTTTCGTTATTGATGAAAATTGCATTTACATAAAAAATGCACAAAATAAAAATATGCTTTGAAAACAGAGGCCATACATGATTTTAAGAATGATTTTGACTATTTCTGCTATGTCAGTATATCAGATTACAGAAATCCTTCAAACAAACATAAAACTAAGTCCACTTTTATATTTATTAAGTATGATTCAAAAGATTTTAAAAATTAAAACCAAATCGGTGATACGTATCATATTTTATCGAATTGTCTCTAAGCTTTATTCACTGTTAAGTAAACAGGTATATCTGGCACTGTGGAATGGACTGGCATGTGACTATTTGATATCTCTCCTGTTTCAAATAATGCCTTAACCACAAAAGTGTAATTTCAGTTTAATTCGTAAAAATATATATGTCCTCAGTGCAAAACTGCTATCACATCTGGTTTGAAATATGTGTTCTTTAACCCACAGGTGCTTTAAAACCCAACAACAATACTCTGAAAAAGTCAGTAATGAAAAAGCTTCTTAACAGGTTCAGGAAATTTTAACCCTGGTTGGAATAACTTTTCTATTCAGTAGAGACATGTCCAAAATGTCAACGAAGGTATCTCCTACAATGAGCTGCTGTATAAAATATGTCATGTAAAATGCATAGCAAAATTCATGTATTCTAGAGCTTAAATACTGTTAAATTTTCAAAATATTGTAAAATGATTCCATGAAAAAATAATTCAGGAAATGAATGCTGTATATATAGATATACCGCACAATATTGAACATTTATACTGCAGACACAAAAATATAAAGATTGAATTCTAAATTAATCTGAAGCACAAATATATTCATATATGTGTAACATAATGCTGCCTTGAATATGATTAACAAGAAACAGCTAAGCACATTTTCTAACCAGAGACCTCTCCGTTTATCATGGTTTAGAAGCAAAGGTAATGATTTCTACAGCTACAATGTAGTATTATATTTGAATTCTGAAGTCTTAATATCACTGGTCTGTCTTAGTCTTTGACCTTTGAATCTAATCTGAGTTTTTGTTTTCATCCAGTTATGAAATACATCAAATAATAGAAGTCACACTGGCACCAAGATGTCAGGAAGGCCAAATTTTTTTTTTTTTTAATTTGCAATACATGATCAGCAGAACTGTTTGCCAAAACTGATATAAGACTGAAAAAAGAACAGGTATACTCAGTAGCAATCTGTTTTAGATTTTGCCCATGTGACTAGGTTGGATGGAGTATGCTGTGTATTTGATAAAAAATTTGGATCCAAGCTCATTTGTATTTTTTAAATTTTTCATTTATATGACACGCTTGGTAGAAATTTTAAAGGTTCTGAATAACACAATAAAGAGAAAAGAAAATCATTGGTATGAGAAAAAAACAAAAGGAAAAAAAATAGTTCTGATAAGCTTCTAGAATGTCCAGTTTCTAACTATTGTCATTTTTGGGGTTAAGAAGACCAGAAAAACTAGCTAACTTGTTAACCACGCCTTTTCATTAAAGTATAAGAAACTACAGATGTTACCTTCTATGCCTTGCATATTTGCCACTAACATGGCCACTGCCATCACAGCCAGGCGTGGGACAACTGCAAGAGAGAGAGAGAGTTAATTACACAGGTGCTAGTGTGCTGCAGGAAGATTACACTAAAAGTAGTCACTAGGTATTAGAGAGACGGAGAGCAACAAAGACAGAAGGAGAGAAATCAAATAACTGCAGGGGAAAAAAAAAAAAAAGGGATGCTTTTTATTAGCAAGTCTCGGGGGAATTAATTTCATCAGTGCAGCAGGGCATGAGCAAACCACCAATGAACTTGAAAGTGCATTATACCCATTAAAAGGCATGAATTTTCTAAATTGCTAATGGGGATACATTTTACACTCAGAGCACTAACCTGAACAGCTCTTGTATGGCTGGTTCCACGGGAACTGCAGAGAGATGGAAAATATATAAAAATTTATCATCTATTACAAGTACCCCTCTTCTACAGAAAATTACCAGAAGGGTTGTGTAAAAGCAAGGGTCAGAATGAATCGTGCAAAGAGATTCTGGAGGATGAAGGTCACCCTGAGCGGGGGCCTTGAGTGATTTACTGAAGCAAGAGACATACCTCGAACACCTTTGGAGCGTGTGCGATGGCGCTTCTCGTCTGCATCCACCTCCATCTGGGAATAGATTAGCAGGCAGTCAATGTTCTTATCCTGCATGCACAGACTATCAATGCACACACTGATACAGTCTCTCACAGAATTTATTGACACTATTTTAATTTCATTTTATCCTGTAAGGGAAAGTCCACCTTGCGGGGGATTTGGGGGGATCTTTATGTTTGTTTAAAAACAGAAAACATGGTAATTTCTGCTTTAATCAGTCAGTTTGCATGCCCTGTTTTCATTGCAAATTTTGCACAACTGAGCACTAGCTCTTCTTTTTCAAAGGATTTTTCTGACAGAAAGGCCTGATTACTGCCATATATTTTGAAACAAGGTACATAGATTTCTGTATTTATTTTATAACTAAAGTCAAGAGGTCCCACACAATATATTTTTTTCTAAGCAAATGCTTTGTGCTGGAAAAGTGAAGAAGTACTGACTGAAAAGATTAAAAAAAAAAAAAGGGATAAAGAGTCATCATTAGGACGTCACAGATTCCATGTTATTCGCTATGCATTAAGTCCTTTCACTGCTTTTTGAAATTTCTGGAATGTGCTCTCTTGCTAAATACAGCTGAATCTTTACCTTCATTTTATAAGCAGCATTCCTACTCAACATATCTCCCTATAAATTAAAAAATACACTGCAATCTTAAATCTTTACCAGACCGAGCAGGGCTACTGATTAGCACTAAAAAGGTCTCATGAGCAGCCATCTATAATAGTTACCATAGGGCCATATGATCTCCTGTGTACTACTGCTACCAGATTTTAAAGGTAAACTGTGTTTATAATTTTGTGCCACGCAAGAGAGCTGCAGTGGAATTTGCTGAGAGACTGTGTCAGGGAAAATGTATGCAGTGTCTGTCCCATCAGCGCCTTCGGATGTGGCAGAACAGGAGGGCAAGATGGATCTGTGGTGGTTCGCCCATAGAAATGATATTGCAAAGGTCAGGAATTGCAGACATTACCCATGGAATGGTTGGTGAAAACCCCCAGAAAAAAGATCAGTCACTGATTTATAGCTATATTTGTGGTTTGATACCTGGTACAGATGCCACATACCTTACACTAAAACACGGGCACAAATTCGAGTAACCCTTTAAGAACCGAGATTTCTTTGGTCAGCACCTTAGTGTAAATGCTACATTTTAACATAAATACTATAAGTAATTTACAATGCAGAAACCTACAGATTCTTTTATGTAGCCTCCTCAGTTTACCGTATCAGGAAGAAAGTCTGCATAACAAAACCTGTGGGCAAAGGGGATTTGGTGGAAAGAAGGGGCCACTATATCAAGGTTCTGTGTTAATATTATAGGTCTGCGCCTGCGTAAGCCTCCTCTGGTTCCTGGCAGTGTGATTTGATCTGCACTGTAGGGATGACCTTCTTTTAAAATAAACAAGTATCACAAAAGCATCACCAGCCTCAATCAAGGAGCTTTAGTGCAATCTTCTGACACAGACTTATGTGTGACTTTTAGTGAGTTTCACTTTGAAAATAAGACACATTTAGTTGGATGTATGTGTGTTAGGAGCGTAAGATTCCACAATAGACAAGAGCGATCAGTGCTGCTATCTCAGGTGCCTAAAATGTCCCATCAACCCTCCAGCTGCCAGGCCAGAAGGATAGAGAAGGGTGCAGGTTAGTCCCCTACCAACCCTGCAGAGATGTTACAGATACCCCATGGCATCTGAAGCGGCACTAGCTACCCTAGGTGCTGAAGCAGGTCAAAGGAGTGAAATAAAATCAAAATTTAGAGTTAGTTGCCTAAACAGGGACACGAATAGCATTATCCTCGATGTTGTTGTGTGTCCTGCATAGCCTACAGCTGCTGCTCCAGAAAGGCACAGACCAGCAGTGAGCTGTGACCTAGAAACCTTGCTGTATGTGGCAACATATGTCCTGCATGCTCTATGATACTTCAAACGATGCTACGTGCCTGTGTTTAGGCCACTGAATCTAGCTTTGAGTTTATGTTCACTTACTGATCTTCATGACTTTGTCATAGCAATTTTTCATCCTTTATCACTCCATATATTTGATGTTTGATGCTGAGAGCAGGCAATCTCCTGGGATTCTGCATGACTCCCACATGAGCTCCATGAGGGGACAGTCACCTGCCGGCCCACAGCAGCAGGCCCTAGATGTGCTCCTGGCATTTGCATGGCCATGGAAGAGAGTTCTGCTCCCAAGGCTCACGGAAACTCTTTCTTCCTCAAAATTTTCACAAACAGAAAGAGGGACCTTAATGACTCACAAGGAGTTCCTCTCAGACTCCTGTCTTAGTCATGGCTTTTATAGCACAGTTCTGCAGAATATCCAGCCACCTTTACAAAGCAGAATATGTGCACAGGTTGGATAGAATAAGTTTTAGACTGACATCTAAGATGGGATGCCTAAAATATAAGGTAGTAAAAGGAAAGGCATAGGGGTAAGAAGAGATTTTTAAGCTGCCTAAGAGAAACTCTAGAAACAGAAATGGAAAACTAACTCCTTAAATCAAAAAAAAAAAAAAAAAAAAAAATGCAAATTAT
>JAVCKT010015338.1:0-25535 GCA_032273925.1 Rhynchotus rufescens
TTTACATTAAACTTTTTAAAGGTAGTTAAGAAATGCAGAAAAATAATGGTCTTTTTTCCTGTTTATTCCGCAATTGCACATGCATTGAGGCAAATTTAAAATAGTATACCTTAGAACTTACATTTTAATGATGCTTTTACTGTGGTCCAAGTGCTAATGCCCTCATTTTTATTACTTATTCCCACTTTTTAGTGATTACTCAAAAATAAAATCTCTTGTTAAGAAAGGCTTATAGGGCATTGTAATTATATATTGCACACATTAAAGCTACAGTTAAAGTAGCCAAGAATTTAGTTTATGAAAAATATATTTATTGTATATTATAATATCCTTGTTATAGTCTGTTATTAATGTAAACGGCACTTAAATTCTTGGCAAGAACCTTCTGAATACATGCGAGTAAAAACGTGTTTTCCATTTAAATAAAAAGTGGTAAATCAATGTTAAATGATGCTTTGCTCTTCTCCTAATTCGGTTTAGAGCAGCCTCCTTTTAATGCATGCAATACCAAGAGCATTCCTTCTGTCGTACTGCCCCAGCAGCAATTCAGGAAAGGGTTGAACCAAATGCCATTTGAAAAACAGGTTTGCGACTGCAGGTTCCTTTGTATTTGTGTCTTGGCTCCAGCAGCTGCCCGGGGAAACGGGGCACAAAGGGGCCTCCAGGTGTCCGTGGAGGGATACAGCTCTCCTCCCCGGCAGGGCTGTCGGGTCCCACATAAAGCGAATTCCCCCCCAGCTCCAGCACAGGCAGCGACTTCTCCGAACGCCGCCCGCGCAGGACTCGTGTTTCGCCTGCAGCCGCGTGCCGAGGGGCGCAGCAGGTTTGCGGAATCACAGAAGGGAGCTCTGGAGAGCATCTCGTCCAGCGCTCTGCTCCAGCAGGGACACCCAGAGCACCCAGGGGCACTGGGTGGCATCCAGGCGGGTTTGGAAGATCTCCAGAGGAGACTCCACAAGCTTCCTGGGCAGCCTGTTCCGGGCTCTGTCGCCCTCGCACTGAAGCGGTTCTTCCTCACAGAACAGCCGACTGAATCCAGCAGGATGCAGCGGTTCCCCTGGAAGCGCCCGCGCAGCGCCCACGAGCGCCGCCCCGACCCGCACGCGGCCGCCGACCAACACGCCTGGCCTGCCACGGCTTTTCCGTTCCTTAAGCTCTGGAAACGAAGCTGAGATAGAGCAGAGCTTTCTTTCATTAGCGCAGTATGCTCAGGGGTGTAGCCTTTAGCTTTCACATAAGCTGCTTATTAAAGCGCATGAAACTCACCCCAGGAGCCCCGCGGGGAAGGTCAGGCGGGGAGCCAGCGAGCAGCCCGCGGCCCGGCGGCAGCCGCCTCCTTCCTCACAAATCCGGCCGCAATGAGGCACAACGTGCCCCGGGAACCACGCTGGAGCTGGCTGCAGAGCTGGCTGCAAGGGGACGGTGTTGCTGGCAGCGGGCACGGCCAGGGACACGCGGAGCACCCGGAGCGCCGGCACCACGTCCCGCTGCCTCGCGCCGGCAAACACAGCGCGAAGGACCCGGCCTGGCAGGATCGAGTCCCTCTCATTTCCTCCAAATAAAATCACCCTTTCCGGTAAAAACTGAAATTTGGCTGTTTATTTGAAGCACATTGCTCAGACAACCGCAGACAAAAGGCAGGTTATGAACTTAATTAGAATTGTACAAGTTATTCCTATAAATATGCTCAAAGGTCCCAAAGCATTTATAAATATAAGCGCCATATACAAGCAATAAAGAACCATTAATTGCAGTGTTAATTACTGTCCTCAAATTTGAATATGGATCTGCTTACATGGGTCTGCCACAGCATTCCTACCAGGCAAGTTTTGCGCTGTCTTAAGGTTTCAATCAGCTCAAAAAAGTCATGCAAAGGACTCAAATATCAAATCCAAAAACCTCTAAGAAGAAAGTAGTCAAATAATAAGCAGTAATTTACCCTTTCCTCACACTTAACTTCACTGGCTTATACTTTGGCTTTCTCAAAATAATGTCTCAGCAGGAGAGAGCTAATGACTTTTTTCAAGTTAAAAACAGCTGTTCCACACTAGGCTGGATACATCTCACTTATATTTTTGGGGGAAGGCTGAAGTCATGTAAAGAATAAGCCTCCTAGAGCACAAAAGGAAAAAAAAAAAAAAGAATATTTTAAACTGAAATTAGTCATACACTTTAGTACCAGCTTGCTAGCACCAGCTTCCCTCCTGCCCTGCTCAGGTTAAATCAGAAGGTTGTCACCATGAAGTAGCAATATTCAAATTTTGCCTTAGGTGAACAAGGAAGATGATTTGGAGAAGGAACTGGAATAGGAAAAGTGACAGCTTTATTTATTCAAGGTAATGACATACAACATACCTCACTGAAGAGAATGTTTCCTTTGTTTTGAACATGTGCAGGTCCTCATCACTTCAGACAAAGTTTTCCCGGCTCCAAGTTTATTTTTAAGCCTATCTTCCACTAAAACATATGAGAACAAGTGCCCCTTTAACCAGAAAACACTCCAGAATTTACTGTCAGCTTTTTATTACTTTTGTGATATTCAAAAGAAATAAGAAAGTGGGTCTGAACATTGAGAACATGTCTCCTATTGCATTACTAGGAATCATTCTGCAAGGTCAGTTACTGAGGCAGGTAGAGACTATCAAAATTTGAAGATAATTTTATGCCAATTATATATAAATGTCAACACATCCTCAGGAATGAACGCTCTTATCTGCTTTATTTTCCCTACCGTTAGGTTCTCCCTTGTGAAAGGGCAGAGCGAAGCAGCCAGCTAATCAAATGAGGAGAGACTGAGATTAGCTTGGCAAGAAAATAGGGAGTTTGCAGAGGGACTTGAGGCTCTCCCGAGAAATTCCCTCAGAACTTCCCTGTCATTCAAGCCAAGCACATCCCCAACTGCAACTACAATGGTAAGTTACGTAGAATTCAAAAAAGAAAATTCCTCTTTGTCCAGAGTATTTCCTAGGAATTTACTCAACTGGGTGAATTTCAAAGACTAAACATGTGCCTTCACCTAAAAAAATACATCCTTTTTGTTTTATAAATACTTAAAATGTGAATGCTAATAGAAAAGAAATAATGAAAACAGATGATGGTAATAAACCACAAATCCGGGAATTCACGAGCAAAAGTGATTAAGAAAAAAACATATTTCTCTTTTAATCTAGCTTTTCTCTAAATCAAGTAGCAAACAGAGTAGGCTTTTTATTGAGAGCTGCAGAAGAGAGAAGCACAGGACAGAGCAGCCCCGACGCACAGCCCTGCCAGGGAAGCTGCTCCGTGTTCCTCCCCTGCAGGGCTGAAACTCAAGGACAAACCCTGAAAGACAAAAAACATTTCCTCGTCTATTAAAATAAATTATTCCTCTGGGTTTTTTAAATACTCAAGGCCAGAACAACAAACCAAACCAAACCAAACCACAACTCTCCGTCTGCCCACGGGATGCCTCCACGCACGGCCACCGTGCAGCGCTACCCCGCGCACCTCGGAGCTAACGGCTCCCGCGCCTTCCGAAGGATGTGAAGGCCACCAAAACGTTACGGGAGGTTGGCACAGAACATTTCTCATTTATTTAAGACACAGGAAATGTTAATGCATGATTTTGATTCCCTAATCAGGGGTTCCTGATGTTGTTGATGGCTCTGATGTCCTGTCTCTCGTGGTCATTTACAGCAGCACAGAGAACGCAGCTCTGCCCTCCTGGCATCTGCCGCTGCTCTGCGAGCAGTGATTACAAAATAACTGTCCCCTTCTGTGCCAGAATGCGAGAAGGACTGAGAACAAGCTCAGTGTTTGGCTCACAGCCGTAATCATCTCGTATTTGTTGGTATCAAGAGGAGGCTGAGGCAGATAAAGGAAGCAGGGCCCGGCAGGACGGGGAGCAGCTCCCTGCCTGCACGTGCGGGAGACGTGCACAGCCTCCCTCGTGTGCACAGCCCGGCACACGCACAGCCTCCTGTAACCCAACGCACCAGCTCTTTCCTCATTTCAGCTCTTTTCAGCCCCGCTCCGCCTGCCCACAGAGGCACGAGCAGCGAACACCGGCTGCCGGCTCCAGGCGGTGGCACACGTGCTTCGAGCTGCTTTGCTCCTACCTGCTCGCTGCACGCTGACCCGCTGCTAAGCCGCTTCACACGGGAATAACGGGGCTTTTCTCCCGCACCTCCCCAAGTGCACTACAGAGCCTGCAGCACCTATTTGCAAAAATCCCTCAGAGAAACCAAATTGATTTGCCAAGCATGGCTCCCTTGAAAAACGAGTAGTGTTATCTCTTCCTCTTATATCATATTTATGCATGTGCCTGAGCACTATAGTCCTGGAGCAGGAGCCTGGCACGCTGGCGCTGGCGCCCCTGCAGCTCAGGCCCCGATTCCCCCTGGGAACCTCCACGATCCCCCTGGGAACCCTCTGTCCCTGCGCGGCCGGAGGGAAGCGGCAGGTTTGGCCACCGCTCCCGGCCTGCCCTGGGGTCCTTTCCAGCCAGGAGCCGCCCAGCTCGTCCTGTCCTCACGTCACTTCATGGATGGCTCCAACCAGCTCCTATGGATGGGGTGACTGGCGACAGTGCCGGAGCCGGCAGTGACATGGAGACGGTGCTGCCAGGGTCTCCTGCCAGGAATCCCAGGGAAAGAGTGTTCAACTCCCTCCTATAACATTAGTTAACTGGTATTATTGCTTATTATTTATTTATTAGCTATTAAATGCAACCACAGCCTGACTTGAGGAGTCATCCTGCTAAGACTGTTTTCAGGGCGGTTTTATTATAACTGGAGGCTCTCCAGAATCTTTCTGGCTTATCTTATGCTTTTTCATTTCAGTTTTTCAGGATGCATGCAGTCTTCTATTTCCCGTCTTGGGCTATTCTGCCTTAGAGAGCTTGTTTTTTAATTCACTTTTTATTCATGCGAGTTTTTGGTGTCCTTTCCAAGGCATTTTCCCTGAGGGCGTTTTACTCTCGGCTGTTCCCTTTCAATTCCTTTCAGTCAGATCCAATCTGCGAGGTGTTTCTGTTTGAAGCTGCACGTTTCACTGTGCTGGATTTAGCGCTTCAAATTTGGTCAAATTTGGATACCTGATGACAAACTTCACAGGGGCATCTTGATGCATGTGCTCCTCATTACGAAGATTAACCCAAAATCAGCTCCACCTTTTCTGATGAGCATTTCCATTTTGCTCCAAAGAAACAGAAGTTGAAATTTCAAGTCTTCAGTCTCTGCCTGAGGCCCCATAGCCTGCCAATATACACCCAACTGAGTCTATTTTCTACTTTTACAGCTTCTCTAATCTCACTTTTTCACAGATGGTATGACTATGTTGTGTGGATACTTTCCAGGATTATAATCCTTGAATTTTTAATTCTGAAAATTTTCACAGCTCCTTTTGATACAATTAATTTACCCTATTTGACTCTAAGGTCTTGAACATATATAGCACTCGACAATAGTTCTTACTTGATCATTCTTACATGATTTTTACCCTGCAACATCTTCTCTCTTACCATCTTCCCTCTTTCTTCAGCGGGCACATAAAAGTATATGCTGCTTGCCTGAAGAGGCAATTTCATGATACATGATAATTTAATTGAGACTTACCTTGCACATAATGCTTCAGACATCAAAACATGGACATCACAGTAGATAGGCTTCAAAAAAAAGGTTTTACTCTCCATTTCTTTTAGGGGACCCATCAGTATAAGGCCTGTATACCTAAGGGTGAATTTCAGGAGAATTAATAAAAGGGTTTGGTGCACAGAGTGGAAAAAGCACATTGAATTTTTGAAGAAGCAAGAAATAGCACCTACATGGGAACATAACACGCAACTCCTGAAAATATTTCAGCTGTTTCTCAAACAGGAGCAACACTGTACACCCAAACCTTTACCTTCTTGCTCACTTTATGATCTTTCAATTTGCTTACAGACCTCCTGTGTACTGAGCTTCCAGATCTCTGTGTAGCAGAGATATTTATCATCTCCCTAGTTGCAACAAGGGAAAGGAAGAAGAGAGTCCATTTTCTGAGAGTGTCTATATATATTTTTTTAATAATCGCAGCTGTCATGATCACTGATCAGTAACTACTGCTGACGGACCACAGCCCACCAGCATAAGCAAAACCAAAGCAACTTTCCTCGTCGCTTTCCTCGTTTCTTTCCTTGTTTCTCTTTCCCTGAAGAAAATGGCACGGGCTCATATTCCCCTTGACAACATATTCCTGAACACCCAAGAGTTGACAGTGACCCAATTCAGCTGCATTCAAAACAACAGCATAAAAGAACTCAGCATAAATGAGACATCAGCAACGAGGATCGTTTATTGAGACTACTCACAAGTGCTCCTACCTTCACTGGCACTTATGACGAAGAGGCGGCACCCAGATTTTCCCTTCATAAATCAAATCCACCCCTCAGCATCCGCACAGCTTGGGAAGATGCTGGAACTGGTGGCGCAAAGCAATCCTGCTCCTCGTCCTGCGCAGCGAGGCTCTGAGGCAGACACGGGCCACGGGCCCTCCTCCCGCTGCGGGGCTCGAGCACTCGCTTGCTAGACCCGCACCAAGCTCCTTGGGGCACACACATCCACCGGGATCCGTGGGTGACACAGGCTAGTTCCGAACCAGCTGCTCCCAAGCCTGGTGCAAACTGAGGGTGTGCAGAGGCACAGCCGTGCCGGGCCCTGCGGCGCCTGGAAGCGGATTCGGGAAGCCCTGCTCCCAGCAGGACACACGAGCTGCCCAGGGCCGGGCTCAGGTCCCCGCGGCCACAAGGGCTGCCCTCCACGTCACGTCACACGGGAGCTGCGGCCCTCAGCCGGCGCGGAGCCTACCACGCTCTCAGCAACCTCATTCACTCCATTCAGCCTCCACAAACAGGCTGCTGTAACTCCCATCAGCATGAGCATGCACGTGCCTGTCTGGCAAAAACTCCTCCAGACACTAAAATTAAGTATTTCCTCAGCTGAAGCTCCCCTCTGTCCCTTGGGTCATTCTCTCAGAGTTAACAGTGCCCTGTAAATCTGACTTAACTACATTGCATAAATCTAAATTTTCAGTGACAAAAGCTTACATAAATGGATGATAAAATTGTCGTGATTCCCCCACAGGGGGCTGGAACTAAGTGAGAGACAGATTTAGGGTTTAGATGAGCTCTGAATACTTAGAGGCTCTTCTGAGGAGGGCCTGGGGCTGCCAAAAGCGGCAGCTTCACCTCGGGCTGCCCTAGTCCTGCCCCAGGACACCAGCACGGTGCCCACGGCGCCGCACGTGGGGCGGTGGGATCCTGGCACCGAGCTCCGGAACGCTCCAGGAGCCGCCTCCGGCAGGGAAGCACCACCAGGGAATGAAAGGAACACGAAATAAAACACCGACACGTACCTGGATCCGTTATGAATGCAACCTGCAAGCAGAGGTCACGTGCGGAACACGCTGGATTGGTTGCCTGGATGTTTTTCAAGTCATTACAAAAGGCTTACAGCAAACCAAAAGGAAATCTAAACCATATTTTCTCCAGCTGCCAGTCTCATGAGGGCTGAACAGGAATCGTTACCCCACCAAAACCAAGACACTTGTGCAGAGGCAGCTTTAGCCCATCCCATCCTGCCAAGGTGGACGACACTCAGGTGAGCGGCGTTCTGCCCGTGGGCCTGTTCGGTGATGGCCCCGAGCCCAGGGAGCCTCCTGCGCTTCCCGATCCGGCAGCCGGGCCTCCCGGCACACGGAGCTCGGCAGCGGCTGCGGCTCCAGCTTCCCGACCACCCCGCTCCACGCGCACCTTTTACCTGCTCAGCTGATGTCGCCTCAAAGAGGAGCTCCAGGAGCTCCAAGAGGAGAAGACCTTGTCCTGCACCTCCTACTGAGGCTGCTCTTTTTTACATGAATAAATATTCAGGAGAGCCAGAATTAGAAGCCAGGTGTCTTTTCCTCGCTCTGTCCATCCCATGAGTCCTCTCCCCAACAAACTATAATCATTCTTTTCCATCACTTCCCTCCCAAAGAATAAGTTTTCTCTAACAAGTCAAATAACTTCATTAGAAAAGATAGAAAAATGCATTTTGCAGAATTCTCTTTAGCCCAGTGCTTAGAATATTTATTGGGTATAAGGGAAAATAAAGAACTGAGCACAAAGCCCCGACTAGAGGAAATTAATGACGTTTATACAGGACTGTTAGCACTGAGTAAACTATTTGAACAAACCAATTCCAAAGACACACAGGCAAAGAACCACGAAGAATGGAGGAGAAAACTGATTTGTACCCAGAACGGTACAACAGAAGACAAGGAGAGGAACAAACTGGTGACAGTGTCCTTCCTATTCCCCAGACTGTGAGAGAAACCTGTTGATCTCCACCAGACTGTGACGTGCAAAGGAGGCCAAAACCCACGCCAAGTTACTAAATCCAGACGGGGAGGCCGAGCCGGCAGCTGGGGCCCACAGGCAGGCCCACCAGCACCCCCGTGCCCAGCAGCAGCCCGAGCCGTGCTGCTCAAGCTGAGAGGCACCGACGGGGCTGGGGAGAGGCAGCTCTGCTCCGCGCGGGGCAGCCACCGCGAGCACAGAGCTCAGCGGGCTCCGACACGCACAGTCCCACGGGACAGCTCCCTGGGGCCACCTGAGCTGCTGTCACCATCGCCCGCTACCTACATATTTTAATAATTTAAAAATCGATGATTAAGAACTACTAGTAATACCTAGGGAAATTTGGGACAAGTTGCAAGTTAGTGAGCCAAGCATCCTGGGAGCTTCCCAAAGCAGTAAGCCTAAAGTGCTCTATTAGCCCAAACAACCTGAAGATTTTCTCTTTCAGTAGGTGGCAACAACGATAGCAGATGCAAAAACAACCTCTTTCCTAGCAGCTTCTCACAGAAACGGGTTCCCCTCTACAGGCACCCCTGCAGTTCCCCCGTTACCTCTGCCCCTATCTTTGATTCGCAATCCCAGCTAAAAATCTCCCAAGTCCTCCTTGGAAGAGCCAGCTCCTCACACGGCGGAAGAGCCGGGGAGCAGCAACCACCACCCACACGGGCCTCAGTTTGTGCTTGGCCTGGGCTGTGTCCACATGGCACAGGGCTGCCCTTCACCTCTGCCATGTGCTGAGGCTGGATTTTAAAAAATCTTAGTTTTTCCAAGGCTAGCTAGGCACAGCTATGAAATCTGTTATTAACACAAAAGGCTCTTTGAAGATCTGCACAGTTTCAAATAATGAAATATAATTTCTTATCAGTTTTTTTTAAATGAACTGAACTCAAGTATTAACATAAAAACAGTTAGGCACTAATCACCTTGCTGAAGAAAATGACATTACAAACCTAATGAAAATAGCAGGGAAGCACTGGGGAAGCGAGCGCGGTGCTCTGCCAGCGGCAGCGTGTCTGTGGGCACAGCAATGCTACCAACGAGCTGACATTTACTGAACACAGCACAGATGCAACCAAGTTTTATCTGGGTTTTTAGACCTCAGTTTGCTGTTATTATCATGCACAACAGGTCCTGGGCACAGAGCCACCAGCACAGAGGCCCTAGGTGCTTTTCCCCATCACCCCTCGTGGTTGTGGGTCTCCGAAAACGCTCAGCTCTTTCGCCGGCAGCTCTTAGCCCCACGTAGACAACAGAACCTAACCCCACGAGAGAGGCTCCGGCTCCAGCTCCAGCTGCCGTGCACAGAGCAGCGCTGGTAACAAAAACAGGCCCAGGTTACGTCTCTGTGGGGATTTAAATTGCAACAGCTGCTTTAATGAAAGGGAGAGCTTTTCTCCAGGAAAGACAAAGACTTGAATGCTGGTTTCTTGCAAAGACAGCAGCATTGAGAGTATTTGTCAAACACCTGCTCTGGAACAAGAAAAGAAGTGATCGTGTTTTTAAGGCCCTTTTGGATTTAGATATTTCAGTAAATGGTTAAAAAAAGGGCAGGAGCTAAAGGAGCAGAGGTTCCCAAAATGCTACTCACTCTTCAGGATAGTCTAGGTCAACTCTCCCACTGAAATATCATTTACATGATTTCATGACTTAAAAGCAAGCAGACACGGAAAAAAAAATTAAAAAGAGGGGAAAAAAAAGCACTTCTATTTGCAACTGCTCTTTTTGGTACAGCGTTTAACTCACCCCGCATCTACAGGCAATAACCATTTCCAGGAGTCCGTATTAAGTCTCCACCGAAGAGCCTCTTCCGAAGACTTTATTTATTATGGAAGCAGACTGTAATAATGCTAAGAGTGCACAGGGACTTTATCCCAGAGAACAAAGCCAAGAGTCACTGCTGATTTATTCCACTTCTACACCCATTTTCTCCAGTTCAATGAAAGTAAGATCCCCAAAACAATCATTCCCTGCAAGTTCTTTGTCACGGTACCTTTGCAGCTCCAGCAGGCAGCTGGCAGCGCCCGCACACGTAACACGATTCCCATATTCCCTGCGGAGCCGCGGTTGGGGCTCCAGGGTGGGAATGCTCCGAGCTCCCCCATGGCCCGCAGGCAGGTCCATGAATCCCGCCACGCTCTGGGGTTCTCGGCTTGGTTCGTTCGGAGCTGTTCAGTTGGCTCCAGTAAGAGCAGGCTTTCCAATCCTAAAGCCGGTTGGAATGAAAGGAGTTCATTATACAGAGGAAGATCTTAAGAATAAGAAGAAATAATCCACAAAATGGAGCTGAACCTGGGGCAGGATACTTTATATCAGGCATGGATGTGACAGCAATAAGACGGACAAGTGTCTTCCTGGCACTGTTCCTCTTCCAGCCCCTATAGCAGCTACGGCCAGACACACTGTGCTGATTATCCCTGCGTGGTCAATGATAACGAGCTGGCTTTGATTAACCCTCTTTCTTGGGAGGGTTAATGGGCACCAAGCACAAACCCATCAAAGTTGGGGCTGTCTGGCCCACTGGACAGCAAACTGCTGCCAAATCCAACTGCAAAGAGGAAGAAACTGATAAAGTGGTAAGAATTCTCACATAGCTTGGGTTTTGCTTTTCATATTTTCTTTTTACCTAGTGGCAATTAGAGCGGCATATGCATTGACACACTGAAATGTTAAGAAAGGATGCTATTAAGAATTACTGTTTTTATTTGTGCATATCTGAGCAAGATAAAATCCAGAGGCAAAGCCACAACCATAACAGTGCAGCAGTGAGAATGCCAACAAGCAGCTAACAAAAAGGACATATTTTAATAAATACACCTCCCTCCCAGCTCTGCCTTTCTTCTTGTGTGCTCAGCTGTAGCAATTAGGAGAATAATCTATAGGAAGCCTCCCCCCCAAGCCCCTCTCCGCTTTCTCCAGCTGTTTCCTCCTTTTTGTTGCCAGCAAATTCAAGCTCGGAGGAGATGATTCACCTCAGCAGGACTCCCAGCCCTACAGCTGCTCGGGGCATAATCCTCGCAGGGGACATGGAAATGGTCTTTAAACTAATGGAGTCACCAGACTAAGCAAAAATCCTCTTCTCTGAATTTACACACTGAGGTTTTATTTTCAATTATATATCTAGCTGGATATTTTCAAGATTATCATCCTTCTTTAATCATCAGATACTGCTTTGGAGCACACATTGCTCTGCTGAAAGTAGCTTACTGCACTCCTGAGTGCAAATCTGCATGAGCTTTACAGAGACTTGGGGCTGAGGGGAAAAGCTCTCCCTGCAGCAACCTGTCCGGCAGGACGGGGTGGCAGGGGGAGGAGACGCAGAATTAATATTCAATTACCACAGATCTCCCAAACCACAAAAGAATGTAACACCATAAACACCACAGTGTGTTACTGGCATGGCAAGAAAATGGCTTAAAAAATTCAGCTTTCCATTCTTTGAGGAAATGGAGTATTTGTCTCCATTGCAGTAAGTGTGGCTGTGGTAAGGAATAAGGATCCGAATGGAAAATCTGCAACAAAGACGGAGGAGCCTGGGAAGGATACAAGGGGTGGAAAAGTTCTGGGTTCATTTGGACAAACACACTGGAAATTGGAGTTTTGCAGGTTAGAGATACAGAAAGAGGAAAAAAACGTCAGTGTCAGAAAAAGCAAGGACAAGAGCAAGGACTCAAAGATTACACAGACAAATCCCCTGTGTGCCTCCATGTAAGAAAAATACATTATAGGGTGAAGGAAGGAGGAGGTATATGATTTTTTCCTATTCATATGGGGAACTTAGACATTTGATTCCCAAGACACATAGGGGAAAAATTTTGCATTCTCACACTGCAAAACCCACACTGTTCCTTATCAGTCAGGCACAGTACAGAACAGTTCTGCAGTCATAACTTTGAAAAAACTTACACCGATCTATATCTTTCGTCAGTGATTTTCTCCTTTATAATTTCAGGCTGAAGACAGAACACGTTTTCCTGTGAAGCAGAGAGAGGCTGGAAAAAGAAGCACCTCAGCTGTAACTTCCCTTCTCCAGCAGCCCTGAATTGGGAGAGCTGCAATCCTGGGGCTACATGTGTGTGTGGAGAAAAACACATTATTTGTGATCTTGACTCAAACTGCAGTCAAAGAAGTCAGGCATAGGCACAAATACAAATGAATCAACACTAGTATCTTCAAGGAAATGAAACCTAGAATATAGAGCTACATGTACAGCATGTACAACATTCAGATCCACATCCTTTTCTGCAAAGCAGCACATTTCAGTAAAACAAAAAAGCATTAAAAATGGTTTGTTTCTGTTATTGGTCTTTAGCTCATTTAGCACCAGAGATCACACACACAAAAAAAGAGTCTGTATTTACAGTAATCTAAAGGAAAAGAAAACATCTCATTTTTTATTACCTCATGGTTTCCTGGCCTAAAAAAAAGAAAATCCCCAGTTGGTCAAAAAGGGAAAATAAATTGGCATGAATAAAATTCACTTTTATTAAACGTTCCACAGCCAAAATTGCCGTAATGAGATGCAGAAAACCTAACGACTGGTAAACAGAGCCTGGGCAGGGCCACTCAGCTGCAGGTCGGGCTTTACCTGATGGCAGAGGAGAGGATCAAACGCTTTCCAACACTCAGGTGCAGCCTCCCTAAAACCACTTAGAAACCATAGAAAGGGACCAGTTACCTCTAGAAGAACATTGCAGTGCCTCACAGATTATGTATTTTAGCTTCTAAAACAGTACAACAGGACCTACATGCTGCCAGGAACACACAAGAAATAAAGAAAAAAAAGATTTTGCTGACACCCACTGAGGCAGATACTGCTCTCAACAAAGTGTTTGAAACAATCTGTTTGAAACCTTGAAGGCCTCTACTTTTACGTTTGCCATGAAAACACCAAATGCCCCAAACTGCTGGATTTTGCTGAGGTGCCAGCTGAGCCCTCCCGCCACTTCCACAGTTACCCAAAGCTTCACCCAAATTTTAGAGATTTTTAAGCTTCAATTGAAAACAGACTAATTTTCTTGGAGATTCTCCAGCACAAACACAGATATACAGAATTGGATCCCAGTAAGAAAGCGACCCAAAAGACCAGCCCTGGACAAAGTTTCCCAAACTCTGCTGTAATGAAGTCACCATAGTTCCAGTCATCCAATGTAATCTGTAACAAAAGCAAGCAGAGGAAAAAGAGTCTTCATGTTCAGAGACTGTAATAGAGGGGAGATCTGGAGGAAAAAGTCGTCCATAATTATATCAACTTTCCAATTATATCCATAATTGGAAAAAAGCATGCAAAGTTTCAAATACCCAAACCCTGAAGAAACACCTGGAGCTGGAGGCCAAGGCCCGCAAGCTGCTGCTTGTTTCCTTCTCTTTGCTGACCTGGCAATTCAGAAGGAATTTACATATATTCCTCATCACAAACCCTGCCTTTCACTTAGCTCATTATTGGGATTTCAGGCTCTGCTTGTAATGTAAAATAAAAGAACGTCCAGGCAAGTGACACATTCAAGCTGACAGTACCTTAAATGACTCTGTATTAGCCATCAGTCATTCTTCTCTCTGTAGTCACTCAGAGATGTGCAGCTCTCCTCGGCAAATGCACCCTGCACCATAACACCCTCATTTATCTGTCTGCATTGGACCTTGCTGTTCATATTAGGAAGTTTAATTAGCCTCTTGCAATGAAAATGACTGTAGACAATCTCATCTGCATTAGGAAGGAGGGATGAGAGGCTGCCTCAGTGACACATAAAACGTGTTGGATGCATTTCCTAACACCAATGTGTTAGCTGCATTCACACCTTGCTTCTCTGTAGCTGTTTCAGAGGGACCTCCTTCTACTATAAATCTTTTATTGCTGCTTGTACTTTTGTCACAACTAGAAGGCTAGGGTTCCAGCTGTCAAACAGTTGACATAAGGCAGCATCTGCACCTTTGATGTCAGGTGGACAGTCACGGGTCTTGTCATACAACCAACATTTGCTTTTATAATGGGCAGGATTTGAATTCTGATCAACAAAATCCTTAATTTCCACCAAGTGAAAAAATTAAGGCAGATGGGAAACAGCAAGGGAGGCTGGAGGAAGCTCATTAGTATAGACTATGAATTATTACCACAAGCTCACAGGTCACCTCTGCTCTGCAAGCAACGTGCACGCTCCTAGCACCGAGGCTTATTAAAACACTGAGGATCTGACAGAACGGGGCTATTTTTACCTAGGCTGTACACCAGCCAGGCATCTTTCCCCAGCAGTTAAGCTCATCCCCAAAAACACATTAGGAAGGAACTCACACCAAGCACAGCAACTCGCAGACAGGCTGCTGCACATATCCCCACCTTGCTGCTGCTAAGCACTGCACCACCAAAAACACCAACAGCCACCACGAAGCCCCAAAGCCTTCTGCAGAGGAAGCAAAGCCACCGGGATGTCCGGGAAGAGCAGAGTCTTTCCCCGGGCAGTTGCTGCCACGAGGCTTCTGTTCCCAGGGCTGCATCCAACAGGATCTAGACCTGCAGGTCTTAAACTAGCCCAGATATGTCCCTGGCAGTGGCGTATCGGAGCAGCACCGACATCCCCCTGAAGGAAACGTAGCGCTGTCTTTCTGTGCTACCAGCAGCAATCAGGAGAACTGAACAACTTTTTCCACCTTCCTGGAAAAAGGTGCCTTTTCTACCTCTCCTGGCACCAACCCGTTCCAGAATAGACAATGATAAACCAGTTTTGGCTTTTGTCTAGAGCAATAAATGTTGATAGCGTATAAGGATGAAGAACTGGTACTCTTTAAAAACACAAAACATTGTGAGCATTGGAAAGCCCTGCCGCGTGAGCTTTGCCTTCTGCAGCAGGCCCTGCACAGCCACGGCAGGCAGGGCAGCGCCGCGCGCCCAGCCTGCTCGCTGCCAGCCATCAGCAGGCTGACAGGAACCGCATACACAAGGACTGCGGCGATAAGAACCAGACAGGCAAGTTGTCCAACGGCTGCAGCATTCCTTGCAAAAGCAATATATTCACAGGCTGCGTTGATGGCAGTCTATCGAGATTCCTTCTGCGCGTTCCTGCTGCAGACAGGCGAGCTGCTGCTTTGTGAGGGCCCGTGCTTGGCTCCTGGCTGCGCTGCCGGCCGCTCACCCGCTGCCTCCGGCGGGTCCTCCCGAGGCGGCGCGCGGCCGAGCTGCGGGTGCCCGGCTCCACGGGGCCCTTCCCCGGCCCTCGCCTGCGCTCGGCTGCCGCGCGGCCCGCACACCAGCGCCGCACGCGGGCGGGCAGAGCAGCTCCGCACAGCCAGCACAGCCAAGAGCAGCGCGTCGCACGCCCAGGGGCTGCTTGCCACGAGGCAGAGCGCAGGAGGAACCCTTGGGTGCCCGTGTTTTGTGTTCTCTGCCCCCAGCCGTTCCGTTCAGGTGGCACCACTTTCCATGCAGGATACAGCCGTGTGCTCAAGCACAAACCAGCCCCGTCACTGAACTCTTAGTGGCCCATAGGCTCTGCATCCCTCAGATCCCCTATTTCACACAGCCCCTTCCAGCGAGGGATGTACAGCATGAAAACCCAGAGGTAAATACACCCAGAGCCCCAGCGGGGAGGGCATCGTTGCCTCTCCGTTTTTTGTAAACAACAGCTTATCTAAAATAAATTCATTAGAATCTTTTTCTGAACAAGGCTTCAGCAGATTTAATCACTTAATTAGAATCCTGTGTACTTAAACTACTGTTTTCCCTCTCATAGAGAAGCCCTCTGGCAGGCGGTCTCCTCCTGCCTCCCCGTGCACATTCTGCGCCCCCTCCTACCTCAGGGCACGTGTCCAAGGGTGCTGCCAACGGGGTGGCAATTGACAACTTGCACCCCGGGGCAGTTACCGACCGCGGCCCACGATAAACAACACACAGAGGCAATGGCACCCAGGGCATACTTTCAGCCAGAGGTAAAATAGGATACACAGTAACCATTTATTAATTATTATTATTATTTTAACCCTTCTGGGAGCGTCAGTAACCACCAAAGCACGAGAAAAAATCTCTGCCAGTAAAACAAATAAATGCCTTCAGAAAATACCATTTGTCAGAAGAAATCTGCACATTTCTTCAAGCTGATATATTTGTACCTTACTAATTATTTGATTAACAACTGTGCAAGCACCTTCATTATAGAATAATACCTATACGATCCATCACAAAACCATCAGTAGAACTGAAGTTCATTACAGTTTTCCAAACATCCTCCTTGGATTAGGTTGTTTTGAATAGCTCTGCTTTAATGTTAGTTACTTAGTCCCTTATTCTTTCTGTGCTTTTCCATGAAAATCATGGAGCACTTTATGAGCTGCGCTCAGATAGCTCCCATTACAACTGACAAGCCACAAGTAAATAACAGGTCAACCTGAGCGTGGTTGTTCTCCTGCAAACACTGTAATGACAATTTAAATATTACATTCAGCAGGTTTTCGCCTTCTGCTTTTGCCTCTGCTCTTAGGGCTACAAAAGAGGAAAACTTGCTTGGAAGCAACACAGTACATGTTCTTGAAGGATATCCGAGATGAAGTTAAGCTCCTTTCTCAAAATAAAAGAAGTAAAATACGTTATCATTGACCACCAGACACCAACACTTTAAGTCAACACCACAGGTCCCAGCTTAGACAGGGGCTTTGCCTCAGGACACTGCGGGCAGCAGCACAGCCTGTGTGAAACACCACGAACCAGCCGGGGATGCTCGAGATGTTGCTGGATGTGGAAATACCGGTATCATCATCTCACGCTAAGGAATTGCAGCCAGCCCTTCCAGGGTTTCCATGGGTGTTGCTCGTTGGAATTACAGCAGCATCACGGCAAAAACTACTCCCAAAGCGGGGACTCCAGCAGGCTCCTGAAGCCTGCAGCCGTGCGCGCCTCAAAGCAGACCTCACAGCCCTGCAAATGGCCTTGTGTGGTCTTTGCAAAGGCACAGTGGTAGAAGCTGCTCTCAAGCCTTACACAAAACCTCCCAAACAGCATTAGATATTTGAAACCATTTAGAGTTGTAGAAAAATAAGTATGATCTTGCCTAGAAAGCAGAGGAAGTTTATAGTACACAGCGAAAACAAATTCAGTACTGATACTTACACATCTCCTCTGGAAATCACTGACACCACAGGAAAATGATCCAGAGAGGTTTAAAAAGATATTTAAAAAAGCATCCCATATTTTAAGGCTTTACAAAATGATAAACTAGCACTGCTGCTTCACCATTATGGCAATGTTTACTAGAGAGGTTGCAGTCTGCAGATTATGTGATGGGAAATGACATTATGTTCCACCATGTCAATGGGAGCTGACATATTTGCAGAAAAATATGCTTAAAATCATTTTACTCCAGTGAACATGCACAGTAAGCATGAAACCAGAATGTCTTTATGGGCGGGTAGGCACCTCACGTGCACAGCAATTGCTTTTTTAAAGCTTGGTGTCTCAGCAGTTCAGGTTTGGTTTCAGCTAAATGTTTAAGAGGCCTTTGCACATTATAATACTCAACACTGGTCTACCAAGTTTTCAACGAGTCACTAAGGACTCTCATGGTACGTGGGGGCCGGGACAAACAGCAGCCCAGTCAATGCATCAATTTCCTCAAAGTGACTCAAATCCAATCCATGGGCACCAGAGGGGTGCACTGAAACACTGACCTGGGAACCCAGTTTGAGCAGCTACAAACACTTGCTATGCTACTAGGTTATTTTTTTCCTTTGAAGTGAAACAAAGCTAGTAACTTATGGAAAATCATTGATGTAGAACTCTATTTTACTTTTTTTTTTTTTTTAAATATTGTTTCTGCAATCAAATAATCATCCTGATGCCCCTGGGTTGTAGAGAAGTGAATTTAGTGCTAGATCTTCAGCTGGCATCTAATGTCAGAACTCTTTTGATCTCAGTGACAGTGAGAATATCTTTATCAGCAAATATCTGTTTCTCACTGCTTTTATTAAGCCAAATCACAAACAATCCTTTAAACTGGTTAAACCAAACCTTTTGTCATTTCTAAGGAGTTTGACTTTTGGGACAAAAATAAAAACTATAAGTTTTATAAAATCTGACTCTTCACTTATGTAACCAACATATCCATAGAGGGTAAGCACAATAAAAGCTGCAGAACAGCCCAATTGCAAGGAGTGGGTTTTGCCATTTCCCCTAAGGAGTCCCAGCTGCGACCCCAGGAATAGAGGACAACACGAGCATCTGTCCCTTCAAATTTAGCTACGATGCATGAGGTGCTCAGAGATTCGTTCACAGCTATTCCAGATAAAAAATGTCATTGCTCATGTACTCCAGCCTCCATAAAACAAAGTCCATTCAACTCCACCAGCCATTCACCTGGCAAAAATCACATTTTACTGTACTGTATTTCCCAAAAACCAGACTTTGTTCAAGCTGAAATATCAAAAGTACAATTTTCCCTGGCAGCAAGTACCACTGAAAAGGCTCTATGGGAGCCGGGCCCTTGGAGCCGAGGGGTAGGACGTGGCTCCAAGCCGCTCCTGGCTCCTTCCCCACCTTGCCAGCCTCCTTGCCAGGCCCTGCACCACGCGGGACACGCAGACGGGCAGCTCTCCGTCCAGGACGGGAAACACCGGAGAGAATTTAATTTGTGACCAAAACCCACAAACATTCAGGCTGAGAACTCACAACTGAGGGGCCTTTGCTATTGATGAGGTTACAAAGGCAAAGAGCAAGTTCTGGCTGCAGCCGCTGTAATCAAATTAGGCTTTTTCCTCTCTTTTCCTTCTTATGCACTAAACAGTTTTTCTGCTTTGTTTATATTGTCAATAGTATTATGTGCCAAGTGTGATAAAATAATTATTTAGAGTTTAATTAAGTTTCCAAAGCCACAGGGAAAACAATGGAAAGCGTGCATGTGGGAAGAGAGGGAGGGAGGGAAGGGAAACATTTGTTTTCATAATACAAAGTTTGAAGATCTTCTCCATGTCCCCCTTTTAAGAAAAAAATAATCAACTGAATTTTTTACATGACCTATCCAACTCATTTCTTCAGCACAATAGGCATTCCTCCTAGGTGCCTACAATTAATATTCAAGCCAAACAAGACAAGCTCAAGTGAATTTTATGATCGCAGATCACTCTGTTTATATCCTGGGGTCCCTTTGAAAACACCTCCTCGAAGCAGGCCGGGAACATCAGCATCTTCAGTCAAAAGCCAAAACGACGAAGCACAGCGAGAACAAACCCAAGGGCAGCTGCCTCTAATCAATACTAACAGTGTTCTGTTTTTAAAGCTTGGGATGCTGCTGCTGCTATGAGGGAGGCAAACCCTGCTCTGGGTTACAGCGGGTAGCACAGTGCATCCCTGCAGAAATCCATAGAGCTGCCTGCGTTTCTACTAGCATCAAATCATCAGATGCACTATGTAAGAAAATTTACATGCACTCCAAAGTACAAATTATAAAAGCTACGAAATTTGAGTTAGAATATAAAATATAATTGTAGTAATGGGAGACATTACCTAGTGGTATTAGACTTTATTAAGAAACAGAAAATTTAGATGGAATCGTAGAAGTTATCCTTACAGAAAGTGATTGTGATTACAGAAGTAGCATCATCCTACATGAAATGACACACACAAAACTATTTGGGATTGAATAAAAGCCCAGTAAATGTACAGGAGGGAACAATTCAATACTGGCAGGAAGGAGGACTTGAGGAGCGGGTTGTTTCTCCCCAAAGAATACAGCAGCTTCCACTAGCACCAACCTCCAATGTTGCTCAAGTTCTCCCTACCTCTCCCTCCACCCAAGACAATTTTAACAGTGGCTTAAAATACTTAAGTTATAAAGAAATTCATCAAATTTATTTTTTATTTTTAATTTACCTTCCATGCTCTATCAAATTACTCATTTCAGAAACACTAATAAAAAATTAAAACACAGGAATGTACTAAGAACCTAATATTTTACTTTCTTTTGTCACATGCAGGCAAACATGTGGAATTCCCCATGAAATCCTACTTTGAACAGTTCTCCACATTTGGAAGGAAAGAAAAACTGATTTGCTGCCAGAGGCACCTGAATATCTTGTTATAGCCGTGGGTTCATTAGCTAAAGCCTTAAAAGCTCAGAAAAAAAGCCACAGCATTACAAATTACTGGCAGAAATGGGTCAGGGTGAAGACCAGCTTCTGACAAAAGATGAGTCAGTATCACAGGTCCAGATATCTGTATATCTGGAGAAGAGAGAAATTAAGTATTAAATTCACTCCCGGATTTCTCTACCTCATGCCCATTAGCGATGACTTTGGGGTCATTCAAGCAGAACACGGTGGAAAGCTCTCGAGAAAGACTTTAATCACTGGAGACAGAGGGTGTCTTGAATCCCACCGCTATTCTGACCCCGCTGCATGTTAGAGCGTCCAGCGACCGCTATAATTCCCATCCGCTCTGTCCGGGCGCTCAAGGACCATAAGGCTGCTGACACGCGGTTGAAGGGGACCGCGCTTTGCCTCTCCCGTCGCGCCGCTGCTCCGCGCTCCGTCGCCTCAGCGGGAGCTACAGCCGAGCTGCGTTAGAAGGAGCTGCACTATCCTTGCTGGAGAGGTGCTGGCCTCGGCACCGCTGCCTGCTCTGCCACAGCGGCAGAAGCCCAAGAGGTGCCTGAGACCTCCTGCACGGAGCAGAGGCCTGGGACACAGCGCCTACTTCCCACCCAACACCCTTGCCAGTGTTTCAGCATCCCTTGCCAGCCACTGCTGCACTTCCCGGCCTACTTGCCCTGGGGCCACCAGGGACAAGCCACACTGGGCACTGAGGGCAGCGCGGGAAGCAGCCGCGATGGCAGGGGCCGGGTGGGCAGGGGCGGCAGCGGGCAGCCACGGCCCAACGCGGCTCTGCGGAGCAGCGCGACACGCGGGCTCGCTGCCCCACGCACAACTGGGCACTCACAACCGAAGCGGCGCCGGCCGAGGGGTAGGTCTGAGCTTAAACAGGCTCCGTGGCAAGGGGGCAAACGCACAGCAAGAGATTCGGGTTAGAAGTGTATCCCTCAGGCAGAAAAGCTACCGAACGCTGCTGCCAATTTGGATGTTCCACTGCTACTACTGTAGGTGCCTTTCAATAAAGCACATTTTATATATAAACTATGTATTAATAAAGCCCCCAATTTATACGTTATGTATTAATACATACCCCCCCAAACTACATACTTACAGGGATAAGAAGGAACATAGCCATTACTAAGCTCTATTTCGTGGTCTAGTGGAGGCCACCACAGCACAAACATCATGGAAGTGGTCTCAGATTTTAGCAATAAACTGTACCAACTGGAGGCTCTTCTCTACAAATATTTGTTTCAAAAGAGGCACTTGCAAAGAACATTTTCAGTTTGAATTTAAGCTTTTCAATCCAATGAAAAGGGAGCAAACGCAGCGGGATTACAGCACAGCATAAACACCACTTCCCAGTGTTATTGTATAGAACGCAACGCAAAGCCACACAGAATCTGCAAGAGGGTGTTTGATTGTGGGTTATCTCAGGTCAATGATGGTACTTACTCTGAAGGCTAATACCAAGGCTTCATTCCTCAGGAACTGCTCTGCAAAATTAGAATGCTGTCAACATCAACATCTCCCAAAATCATAATTTACGGACTGCCTTTGACTGACATCAGACACCAAATTACATTCATAGGCCCAGGAAGGTACAGGCACACAAAAGCTGTTAAAGACTTCACTGGCATCTATCAAAGGGAGGCACAACCCACCAAAGCAGTACAACGAATTCTGCCCATTTGCTGCAAACAACAAAATGGAGTATTTGGCAGTTATTCCTCTGCTCTTGCATCCACCTTTTCAAAAGAAATGCTTTGTTTTTTCCAGTAGTAATGGGTCAGTGTTACAGTGTGCCCAGAACAACTGAATGCTCAACAGAGACTCAGAGAAGAGCTTTCATACCAGGCACCTTGTCTGTTCTTATAGCTCTGACAAGTAAGAGAAGCTACCTCACTCTGCAAACCTTGCCTCACCTTAACATATGTAGTGACTAGTAAAAATGCACGGTCAGTCTCAGTGTGGGTGGAGAGCAAGACTTCTAAATGTCCCGTAGCTGCCCATGGAGCTACAACCAGCTTCCCACAAGCTGAACTGATGCCTAGCCTGAGAGTTGCTCTCGGCTCCCCCATAAAGCTACCTGACCACACTGGATGTCTGCTCTACACAGGGACAGGAGCACATCAGCTCCATCAGCAAGCAAGCACTGCAAAGCAGGCAGTGCAGGTGCTTTAACTTGGCTTATAATCTGAATCCAATACACACAGGAAGAAAAAAAAACTGAGAAATGTGTCCGTCTGTTCTGGGCAACAGCAACCAAAATCCTCAGCAAAGACAGCTCTGTGTTTGTCAGAGCTACTGGAGTTTCCTACAGTTTCATCTTGTGCACTAAACAGCATTTCACTGCCATCTCTTGGCAGATGTTTAGATAACAGCTTACATGGGTACAAGAATAAACTGACATTAGAGACACTGAAAGAAGAAAACCCACATCTTTCTCTTGCCAGGCGAATAAAATCAGACTGAAATTCTCTTGAAAAATTCCAATCTATGCCAAAATTTCCCTGACTCAAGAGTTATATTGGATTTTAGACATATATTTGAAGTCTAGTAAGTAATTTAACTTATCTGTATTACCCAACCACATTCATTATTTTCCACAGTAGACATTAACCATTTTTTGCAGCTATTTTACATGTTCGCACATGTAACGTAAGTGCACAGTGACGTTTAGAGCACCGTTTAGGAAACAATCTTTAATTGTTTTTTTCCTAAGGAGACAGAGATCAGTCCAGTAATGAGTCTTACAAAGCTCCAGACCTTACATACACACGAGTGTAATTTACTATTAGCCCATTCCAGTGGAACAATATGCACCAGTTGAAAGTCTAGTCCATAAAATATGTGTGTTTAAAACACGATGTAAGAGAACTACAGCTGTCTGAGCTAAAACACATACCAAAAAATACATATATATGTGTGTATATATATATCTCACCCACAAACACAGAGGTCTGGAATTATGAACACAATATTCAGATAAACAAGGTCACTGTCTACTTACTTGAAACACGGTTATTACAAGCTTGACCTTTCCATAGTAAGGGGGTAATTTCAGTGAAAACAACTGTTCAGAACAGAAGGCAAGTAAAATAAGTCATGTATCCTACAATTGCAGTTCATGGTGAGACTCCGAGTCCTAATTTAAAGGTCACCAACAATCCACTGAAAGGGATATTTCAACTCACTTTTGCCACATCTCTTGTAAGGGCATCAGGAGTGACTGCTTCACAGCAGCAATGACATCGTGGCCAAGAAAGAATGGCAACCTTCCCTCAATATCTATCACCTTACTAATAGGTGCACCAAAATTATGAATAAGGATCTGCAAGAACACTGATATAACTAACGATTTCCGATATCTGGGTTGCAGCATTTCTGTTCTGATGTTTGCACTTTGATAATAGAGGAATAGAGAGCTCACCCGCCAGGCGGTCTGCCTGGATAGGCTTCCTTCTCTTTCCTCTCCCCAAAAGGGAGTTTCAAACTGAACTGCAACAAAATAACAGAAACTAGCAAAAAGGAGGAAGTGGGGCTTAAAAACAACCAACAACATACAGTGGCAATGATGGCTAGTGCACATTCCCAAGACTTTCAAGTGACTATGTATTTGTTTAATTAACAGGTGCACAATCCAGTCAGTTTCCCCTGTGGTGTTTTTGTCACCAGCTTCACTTCAGCAGATTACTGGTATGAAATTTCTAGAGATCAGGTCAAGTTCAGAAGGACCGTGATGTGCAGCCTGTACTGCCTTGTTGTCATCTGCAAGTCTCCCCTCTCCGCAAACAAGAACAGCGCCCGCTCCTTCCTCAGCAAAGGAGCAAAAACCGCTCATGGCGGTTAGGGGCAGGATTTATAATATTCACTGATAAATATCTCAGAAGAAACTTCCTATGTGGGCACTTCCCAGTATTACACAGGGATCCTCACATCTGCTCTGCAGATTTGATTCGTGTATCTGGAAATACCTGCTGCAAGCTCCCTAATAGAGTTGGCAAACTCCAGCGGGACGCCAGGGTCTGCAAGGCTGCAAAAAGCTGCTGGTGTTTGTAAACAAACCTCAAGAACTTCTTCAAACATTTACTTAGCCCAGTCACAGCTCTCTGCAGGAAGGCAATTCCAGCCCTTTCTGAAGGGAGATAACAGGAACTGTGTAACCGTGCAGCACAGCTAAGGACTTTCCTCAGACACGAAGGCTGCTACTCTTCCACTCATTAGTGAGGAAGCTCCACGATGCCCTGAGGAAGCAGCCCCCGGCAGAGAGGAAGCTGTAAAAAGCCATCAGTCATGTGGTGCAAGGGAAAGGCAGATTCACACAAGCCACGCAGTGCCGTGGCACCCACGCTGTGCTTTTAGCTCCTGCAGCTATTTCCTGCTTCAAAGAAAATGGTAAGTAAAAAGGTCTGCTGGTTGCTTTTAATTCCTGCATTCGTGTGCCTTTACAAGTAAGGCATTTTTACCTGAAACACCTAACAGCCTCAATCTGCAGGTTGAGCAATCACTATGGCAACAACAATAAAGAAAACAAGCAGAGGGAAAAGCTGCTCACGGGAGCAAGCACATGTCTATGCAAATGCAAAAGTTCAGTGCAGCTCTCTGCACTGATGGGAAATGCAGTGATGGGAAATGAGGTAGCCATTACAATTTCCTGGTGCAATAAAAGCTGACTGGCTTTAAACACTAATAAAAGGTTTAGATAAATGAAATTATGTGTCCATACAAACCAGCTGCAACTGTGCATTTAACATTTTACGGGCTTGGCGGAAGGAGGCTGATGCTCCAGGGGTGACTAAGGTTACCCTGTACTCGAGCTGAACACAACTAGACACCAGCTGCCACCTCCCTCGTGCCGCTCTTGCCTGGCACAGAGTGAAGAACGTTCCTCTAAGTGACCTGCCCGTGGAAGAAAAGAGCCTCACAGACTGGTCTATACAACGATACAGAAAGAAGTCTTCATTCAGGTAACAATATTTCTTTATCCATATTGCCTGTCAGATTCTGTGGACTGCTGCCCTCCGCTGAACACAACCTGAAGAGCCTTTTGCTACATTTTTGGTAAAAAGCCTAAAAAATCCACTTCCTGCCCCTTCCCATGACAGCAGGGCTGCTC
>JAVCKT010015341.1:15332-26925 GCA_032273925.1 Rhynchotus rufescens
TCATGAACACCTTACACGCAATAAGTATATGTCATCTGTCCTTAATAAAAGAACTTTACTTCAATAATAGTAATAAAAAAAATGCTGAAACCATTAGTAAAAATTAGTTTTTGCAGACTTAACAAGTGCTACTATGTGCTGTTCTCTGCATCTTTAAGGGTGTTCGGAGATTTATAACTTGTAAAGCAGAAATAAGCGAAGAAAACTAAAATATATTGTGTCTTTTGCTGTACTTTACAGCACAGCTTGTGTTTAAGAAGCAGTCTAGACATGCAAAAATGCTAGAATAAACAATACTTTTTTCATTATTTTAAATGAGCTTGTACTGGAAAACTGTAAATTTCAGAATGATGCACACTAAGAGAATTGGATATTTATTCAAGTGTTCAACACAAAAGATACTTTAGGAGAAGGCTATTCTGCTACATGCTATGATAAATAGAAGGTCCCTTCACTGTCAATGAACTTTTAAGTGGTTTCCTGTAAAAGAAAACAACTTACTTGTTTTCTGTATAATATGAGTATACTTTACTTAGGATTGTGAAGAGTTACATACTTCTAAATCTTATTTTAGAGACTTGTTTAACCCGTTTTAACATATGAACACTATTAAGTACTGTTTAATATTAATTATAGGGCTTCACATATTGTTTGGTCTTAAACAAATATTTATTAGTTTTTTTTCAGCTGAGCAATTAAAGAACAATCAATTGGAGTCATCTCCAAACTTTGGAATTTATCAGCATGACTGCAGAAATGAGATATTTATTTGCAGTACTGTGATGGAAGTAGTCACACTACTAAAAAACGATAACTCAGATCTTTGTGGCTATGTAGAGTAATAGTAAAAAAGATAAATAATTATCCTGCTAATTATTTCTTTGTCTTATAGACAGAGGAACCATTCTATGGCACAACAGCTCTATGTTAAGATACACAATTTTATGATGCTGCTGAGAGAAGTATTCCAAATTTCACACATTAAACCAAAGACTTCACATGAACTTTTGAGACTGTATCCTTGATTCAGCTATATGTCACATCAATTATAAATTATTAATTAATTATCCTTTGCTGTCAACACAAATTAATATATTGAAAAAAAGCCCTTAACACTTGCCAATATTCTGGCACAATTTACATTGAGAGCCAGAAGATGAGATTCAGACTGAAATTCTGCAGTAACAATAACTGAGATATGAGCAGCCATCTCATGAAACACTAAGGAAAAGTAAATTCCTTTCTGCTAATAACAACCTAAATTGCATCACAAAAGATAACTAAGATATGGATCATATCAGAAAATATTAGCATTTGAATGAATTGTTTTGAAATGATGTCCACGAGTGCTGATGCATCTTAGCCATTGCTATATCTGAAAAATGTCTCTTTGGAAGAAAGGAAGAGACTCCTAGAACACAATGTGCTTCCTCCTGAGCACATCCACAGTTCCTTTTATCCACAACAGAGGTCATATGGAAAAAAACACAGGACTTGGATCCACCACATCTTTAGAGTGAGATATTCTGGAAGCAGAGTTCAAATTTGTTTTTCCACCCTTTAAAAAACAGGGGGACAAAAGAAAAAAAAAACAGGCTACACAATATACCACTGTATTGAAATGAGAAGATGGATGTTCTGTCTTCCTGACTTTGACATTAGTTTGTTGCTTGAGCTGAAGTAAGTTCCTTGTTCCCCATTTCATTTTCACAGAAGAGCAGAAAACAAATGTTGGAGGCAAACTGTGGAGTTTACCTATTCCAACTCCCTCCTCAGTGCAAGGCTGGCTTCAAAGTCAGACTAGGCTGCTCAGGGCTGTCTGGCTGATATCTGAAATCCTTCGGAGGCTGAGGTCCCATAGCCTCCAAGCACTTCCTCTAGTGCTTAAGAAATTCCTTGCAAAGAGTTAGTTACATCCAAAGAAAATTTTCCTTTCTGCATCCTGTGAAAGTTGCTTTTGCTCTGCACCCTTTAAGAGACCCCAGCTTCACCTCCTCCACCAGAGCCACCTCCGTAACCTCTCCAGGCTTAGCACCCGCAGCCTCTCCCCGTACATCCCATGCTCAGCCCCCGTCCATCTTAACCCCCCCATTCTTGGGCTCTTTCCACTTTGAAGATCTCTCTTGTCCTGGGATAGGGGGAATAATGGTATAAACTGCATTTTGTAGTTTACAGGGTCATAGCCAGAGAACTTAAACTAGATAAACTTGGCAAGTGTCCAGAAAGCCTGAAGTCCTTGCAGGCAGAGGGCTCATGAAATGTGCCTCACTATCCCATTTGATTTCCTCAGGTAGCATCTTCCCATATTTGCCATTTTTCATGAGTGTAATGGAAATCAGTTGGCTCAAGTCTGGAGCAGACTACCATGACTGGCCTATCCAGGGCTAGCAGACCAACAGCTCTAAACCCTCACTGGAAAAAGTGGTCTTAAAGGTGATGCGAAGAGTTCAAGGTCTCTAGGATCGCATCTATTTACAATACCATTGTATTTGGGTACAATACCATTAGGTACGTGTATGATAGTATCTCTTCCTATACCCGCATAATAAATCTCATTCAAGGATGAGAAAAGAATAAAAAAGGTCCTATACCAACTAAAAACAAATCTTGTTTTTAGAAATTCCCCTTATTTCACTACCAGCAAGCTCAACTAAGGTACGAATGTTATTTCATTTTTTGAACAGCGAGTTTGCTTACAGCCAGCAAAGTAACAGTTCAAGTTCAAGTATATTGGTCTTTTTACAGGGCTGAAACAGATTTCCATCACTTGCCTAATTAGCCAAACTCGGGAGTTTGTGCAAAACAGAGATGTTTAAGCAGCAGTTTCTATGACTACCATCACCCTGCTCATTATCTCTGAAGGATTAGCCAGAGGATTTTCTTTAATAGATATGAGGAAGATAAAGTCATGATGGCACACTACTTGATTTGATGGGTGTTAATGAAAGCGCAGTGAATCATCTTCAAAAACCCCACTCTCAAGACCCTTTGTGTGTTGGCCAAGTATGTTTATGTTGCTGGCCCACAACCTGTCATAAAAAAACTGGTAAAACTGATTTTCACTGATGGATAAGCAAGCAGAGATATCCACTGATGGATAAGCAACCGGAGAGGCAGCTGCAGCCTAGAGATAGTTCAGCATTTCCTCACCTCACCTCACTCTACTACCACAGATAGGGCACGTGGAGGAAATATCAGCAAATTTGAGACTTTATATCTAAGATGCTACTTATAAGCATATTTGCTTAGGATAATTCTGCTAAGTTTTGATGGGAGGGGAAGGAAGAGCTATTTTAAGAATTAAAGGACGATGTCTCTATCAAAGTGCATTTATGTCTGCATCTCTGCAAGAGGTTGCTGGTTCCAGAGCTTCAAGAGGAAGAAAATCCTTTATAGAACTAAAGAAATGAACTTTTCTATTCTTTTTCTATTCCCGAGGAAACCACAAGACTCCAAAGGCAGGAGTCTACGAAACATTCAAAAGAACAAATAATTTTGTTTCCATTTTATTGAAAAGATGTTAATGCTTTAACATTAATTTGGATTTTGTTGCAGAATTTTAGAAAACTGAATGTGTTTCAAACACCTTGGGAAATTCAGCAAATTTACTTGAAAGATTTTCTAGCATACAGGCCTTGTTTTGTGTCCAAAGTACCAGACAGCCCTGCAGGTAAGATTGAGAGCTGAGCTGAACAAGCGTTCTGAGTCAAATACAGGGAAGTCATTGATTTTCTGTGTACCTGAACTCGATGGGCTCAGAAGAAGCTCTTCTGTCTTATGCAAGTCAGAGTACATGGACGAGCACCAAAAGCAAAAGAGATAGTTCAGGGCATGATGACAGGCTTTTTAGCTCAAGTTGAAAGAATTATGTTTTGCTAGATGCTGATTACACTATACTCAAACTCAAGGTTTGTGTATAGTCAAGGTTTGTGTGACCTTTATCAACGTTGTACTGCTGCTAGAAAGCCTATAGGATTTTAAGTGGCTCTTGAGGCCTGAAGGGGAACCTAATGACATTGTAAAATACTGGGGAAAAAAACAGGGCTCCTTTTGCTTTTCTACTATGTGTAGAAATTCAGCGGCAACTATTTTAGTAGAGCTTTTTCTATAGAAACAAACAAACAAACAAAAACAGCAAACCTTATCCCAGAATATTAGTTCTTTAAGATTAATCACAGCCTTATATTTTAGAGAGTTTAAAAATCCTGCAAGAACTTCATAATGGGTTGAAATATGTAGTTATACCTGGCATAACTGCAAATTAAATACAGCTCGTACCAGCTGCCTTAGTATAGTCACAGTACTACTGTAACAGCATTTAAATCTCTTCAAAATACAGCCCCATTGTGCCAGATACTTTTAATCAGCCCAAGCTCTCTGGGGAAGCATGTATCCACTTGCTCGCTGAATGTCAAGGCAGGAATGAATTTAAAAGCTTCTTTTTTTTTTTCCTAGGTTTTTATCATGCCAGGAACAATAGGGTTTTCTTACATAACAGAGCCCCCACACGCCAAGCTGATAGGAAGATATTTTCTGTAAAACAAAGGCACTTCACCTCCTGGAGTCACAAGAGCTTGTCTGATCTCACATCTGGAAAAACCTAGAAGAGTTAAAAGCTTATGCAGCTCTTCTGTTTCCTTGTACCTGGGCAGGAAAATAATGCTTAAAATAAGGGACAGTAAGTCTCAAGGAATCACCTTCCCTGTCAGTAAGCCTGAATTAACACACACTGTATTCCTTGCAGCCACAGGTCTCAGAGGAACAGCCACAGCTGCTGTGACTGTGAGGAACCATAACCCATGGAAAAGCACCCAATACCACACAGTCCTAGCTTAAACTTCAGGCCTACACCTCTCCATTCTTTTGGCAAACATAGTTCTCTTCACACCTCTTTTCCAGCAGCAGCTCCTCTTTTTAGATTCCCTGTTTTAAAAATACCCCTATAAGAAGATCAGAACACTACAGGCCTCACTGTTTATGTTTAAGGCAAGCAATGGATGGCAGATGAATATCCTGGGTTCCTTTGATGTCACTGTGAAATAGATTGAGAGGCATCTTCTTCCTTTGGTTGCAGGCTGCATCTCTAATGAAATAAACTTGCGCGTGCTAAGTGGCACCAAGTATTAATTGGCTGCTGGAATGTGCCTGGAGGTCCAAGGCAATAGACTGAATGAAACAAATTTCCACGTAATTGCCCCAACAGATCTGAACTGAAATCGTCAATCACTTCTTTAATGACAGAAAAAAAAATCTGCTCTTTATTATGTGTTTTTCTGTGTTGCATTTAGTCAACAAGCACTGCAGTTGGCTCTTGTTTTGACTCATGTGGTTGAACACAGAGGCTCTGCTTGTGTCTAAATGGGCCTTGCTCGCAGGGAAGCAAGGGAAAGGACAAGCACTCAGAAACCCAACATAATTTCTCCAAAAGAGAAGGAAATTTCTCTTTTCTTGTAGCATTTCAGAAAATCCTTCTGTGTGGTGGGAGTGGCACTGGCCAAAGAGGACATGTGTTTCTCACCCTTAGAGGTAGCAACTGTGCTCGAGTAGTGCAAACACACACACACATCCAAACCAGACATCCCATAAACAGGGAGACTTTTTTTTCAGGGTGGATATCCTCAAGATACACTCAGTGTTCCTCCAGATGATCATAAAACTGACCCTTTCATTCAGAATTTCTGACCTTGTCTTCTGTATTTTGAAAGAAAACCCTTGTACATTTTCTGCTCCTGGAGAGAAAATAACCAGCTTTATAGGGAGTCTCTTTGCCTAATGCATTATTGGGAAGTGCTGAATTAATTCTAGCAATAATTAGATCAGAACCTATTAGCTACTACTTAGCAACTAATTAGTTACAAATAGTACAATTACTAATAAGCACAACTATAATTTTACATGACCATATGGATGTTCCCCATCATGTCTGGGATGACTTCAGACTAAATTTCTTCCTCTCTTGTGCAAATTCATAGACAAAAACAGACATTATGTAGTTTTAAACTTGGTTCACTGATAAGGATAAACTAATCAGACAGGAAAAGAGAAAAGACTGAGTGTTCTTATATCCTCCTTAACGCATCTCATAACTATAAAACAACAAAAAAAACTCAGTAAACATCCCTGTTTGTTTCAGAGATGTTCAGCTCCAGCAGAGAATTATGTTCCTCTGAGGAAGAAGCAAAAACAGCCTGTGTACATATTCTTAAAGGTTTTTTCCAGAAGTAACTGCAAATCATTACAATACAAAGAAGCTTAGGGGAGTTGCTACCAGTCGAGCATGTCCTGTGACTGAAGCAATGTTATTCTATCTGGGTCCATGAGCTGGAAGGCCAGGTGAGCCACATGAGCATAACACAGCGCAAAAAAGAAGAGAAGGTGTGTATGGATCTAGGCTAAGTAGATGCCTGAAATATGCATTTAGCAGGCATGGGGGACAGGAGAAAAGGAGGGGAGAAAGAAAACAAAATGAAAGAGTTCCCCTAAGCACAGCCCCTGCAGGCAGTCGGTGCCTGCCTGGGTCTTGCACACGTGGATGACTCCATTGCTCCAGGTTTGGGCTTCTCCTTCCATGGCTAACTAACCTGAAGGGGAAACAAGGCACTGAGCTGCAAGCACTACCTTTTGGTGGAGATTTGTTCTCTCCTGGGATCAACTCTATGGAGAGAGAGAAAATGGTGGAGGATCCAAACTTGAGGTTGCATAGGCATTTATTTATGGTGACAAAAATGTGTGCGTACATAGGTAGCTGGCTAGATTTTCTTAGAAAAAAAGAAGTTATTTTAACTAGTCATTGAAGTGGTAGGGGAAAGATTAGGTATTTTACCTAGGGCTAGGCCTTCTCCGTCCATGGTTCAGTTAATTTGTTTTCAGATACCTGTTACTTCTATAGACCCTTCCCTCACAAACACTCGTTTTTCCATGGAAACATTTTAAACAGAAGAGAGATCTAAACGCCAAGTCCTTCCGACCCCAGAGAAAACACGACTGACTGTCATCTCTTGATTTCTCAAGAAATTTGCATTTCAAAGAAAAAGTCAGAGAGAAAGAACAGAGTCCACAGTAGCATCATCTTACCTAAAACATATTTTGCATATTCATTTTCCCTCTTCTCTCTCCAGGAGAGCTAGTGCAGCTGCGTGCTGCACATGCTGAGCTCTGCCGAGCTCCTGTTTCAAGTGAAAGAACATCTGTTGCATTTTTATGCTGGTTAATGTAATTGTAGTTCAGTATTTGCATTGCCATAACACCCAAGCCATGCCCTGGAGATTCATTCTCCTACACAACGCGCAAACATGTTGCCGTGACCCACAAGGGTTGGATGGTTGCTGATCCCCCCCGGCATAAAGCACATGTGATTCACTGGCCTAGTGTTTCTGCCAGGACCTGCATGTTTGCCAAAAACACAAGGTCCTAACGGAGTAAAGTGAAGAAGAACAAGAGCAGCAGCTTTGATGTGTGTGATCCTGCTGCTGCCTGGGTCCTGCAGTGACCGCAGGAGCCAGTGTGGCTCCTGGCGACCGCTGCGGATGCGGAGCCAGGCTCAGGTGGAGCCCAATGTCCCGTCCACCTTGGTGCTCACGGGTGTGCCGGCCACTGCTGCAGCTTAAATCTTTCATTCTGGCCCTCATTCCCACCTTTCTGTCTCTGTACAAGTTTCCTTTCATTAAGGTTTGAATTATGGCTTTTCTAAAGTGGCAGAACACCACATCTAGAAACAGTGACCATTCCTATCATGGGAAAGCAGCTACTCCTAGGAAGTGGGTGGTGGGGAAAGAGACCCTATATTCTGATGAAGCGACCAGCTCAGAGACACCAGGTATTGCTTGACGCTCCAGCTCCAAAAATCATGGGTTTTTTTATCATTACACTGTTGACACCACAAAAGCTTTCTGATCCTGCAGCAATTACAAAAGCTATGTACATGGATATGTTTACACATACCTACACATCACTGCCTGTGTGTGTAAACACATCATATTTTTGTTTATACTGCGCATATTGCAGACCTTCCACTGGGATAGTGGGATACTGAAGTTCTCACAGCTCAGTGAATCCCATTGGCTTCAGTAAAGCACAGAAACCCCAGGATCCCAACTAACCCTCCCTCTGGATCAGTCAGCATTGCCTCATTGCCATTATTTTTCATCAAGAAAAGTATAATTGTTACAGACGCTGCCTACAGCCTTGCAGAGACTCGGCCCTCTGGAGCGAGGCCTCTGCGGGAGCTGCTGTCGCTGGGCCCTGCTGCGGCTCCGGTACTTCACGCTGACTACAAAGTTTGGGCTGCAAAGAAAGCGCGCAATCCATTTGGAAGCCTTCATATCTGTGCTGAATAGCCTAGTTAAACAAGAAAAAACAAACCCGAAACCCATCCTTCCCTCCAGCTTGCCTGTGAAGAACCTAAGGGATGCAGGTGGCTCTCCCATGGCCTGGTACGGTCACAGGAGGAATCATCAAACCATTCCAGTGCCCACGGACTCACTTGTACCAGCTCGGACAGATCCCTTGGTGGAGTGGCAGTGGCTTCATGAGCCATAGGCCGCCTTGGTCCTCTGCTTGTGGTCAACACAGGCACCCACAGACACGAGAAACACAAACCTGTGACACAGGTGCTCTGGTTTTCTCCAGGCCCGAGAAGAGGCAAAGAGTTCATCTTGCTTCCTCATATCTGTCTGCAGCTCTTTGGGTCAATACTCTCACCTCTGGCAATCTGAGTCTCTAAAAATCACTTTTCTTAACAAAGGTGAGAGCTTTAATGTTCTCTTAATTAGTCATGCTGAAATAATGTTACTGGGCTTTTTAGAAAATGAATGAAATATAATGAAAGGTGCTCAGTGCTGTTTTTGTGCAATGCAAAAATAGCCACAGGAGGTGCCTTATGCTCGCTTGGTCCCACACCAGGCAGGTCACTGCTGCTTCTTGAGATCCTCCCTTTGGGTCACGGCCTTCCTTGGAGCAGGAAGATCCTTATTTTGCCACTGACCTCCCACCAGCTCATCTCAAGTGTCACTGGGCAGCTGAGGGCACAGGGTGGGCCGCTAGGCAGCAAGTCTCCCATATTATCAAAAACTGTCAGTACACAAACCAAAATTGTTGTGTATGCTGTTGGCCTCCTCCATCCCACTGCACCTGCCTTCCGCTGCAGAGCATTAGCTGAAATAAAGGCTTCTATGGCCATCTTCCCTTGGCCACTGCTGCAGCCCCAGGGCCTGAGATGCTCCAGCAAGAGCTGGATCTTTGCTGCTCTCCAGAGGCACTGGACTCACGCATGGCTCCCCGTTGCACTCTGTGCTTGAGGCCCCCAGGGCATTGCTTTAGCCAGTATAAGGAACTTGGAAAACAAGAGGCAAAGGTGGAATATGAAGCTGCTCTAAGCTTCTCAATGGGCATGAAAAGCGAAGAAGAAATACTTTGACAGGGCAAAATTTGGGAGGATCTCCTAACAGTGTTAGCAGATGTCAGGTTTAAACTGAATAGAAGGAGGTGCCTGCTCATATAATGTACAGTTTCATTTTGAAGTTCTCTTTCACAGGATATCGTGGAGACACTGGTGGGCTTAGGAAAGAGAATGGAGACATTTGTGGTGGATCATTTTAAATATAGGAGTGTAGAAATAGTGCTGGGGAACTCCACAATTTTTCCACATACTGATGTTTTCCTTTAGTCCGTTCTTGAGAGATGTTATGTCTGCGTTTTCTTTCTCTATTTTCTCTCTTTTTATCAGGAACAAAGAGAGCTAGGCAGCTCGGTAAATCACCAACAAGTGCTCCATCAACCCTTGAACTTTGCTGCAGTTAATTATCTCACTCCAGAGTTTTTATCCAAGCCTGCACATTTCTTTGTCAGAACAGGAAAAGGATATTGTGCTATTCTGCATTTCTCCCATACTCATCAGTTCTGTATATCTCACTATATTTGCAGTCAATCTTAATAAAAGCTGTAGTGCAGAAGGTAATTCTGTCATTTAGAAATGCCACCATTTCCTCTGCAAGGCATCTGCAGCTTGATATTGTGCCACCAGAGGCTTCCCAACACAAGGGAGGTAAGATATAGCCCCTGCTCATTAAGCGTTGGCCATGGCAACACCCCCATCAAGTCCAATTACAGTCCAGTCCCAGAGTAATGCAATTATGGAGAACATGTCACAAGGAAAGGCAGATTTCACAGCTGTGCTACCCGCGAGGGAAAGACCACAGAGATTTCAACAGGAGAGGAGCGATGCTGAAGTGAAGAGTCACCATTTCCCAAACAGCCGGGATTGGGCTTGCATTACTGTACATAACATTTTTAGAATTTCTTCCAAAATTCATTTTCTAACCACTAAAACACGGTTTCTGGTTAAATGCTTCCTTTTAGTCTGGCCTACTGTTTTATATCCACTAAGCAACTTTAATTAAAGAGAGCTAAGAGGAAAAATTTGATTTTAGGAAATCACCCTGACCCTCACTTACACAATACTTGTCAGATTTACAGCCTTCTGCCTGACAGACAGGGAAAGTAGTTGCTACCTTTCTTTTGAGTGGATAGACTAAGTTTTTAAGAATATAGATTTTGCTTGCACATACTGGCAACTGTCTGTCCCCTTTCATTGCCTGCAAAGCCCTTCAGAATTCTTCTGCTGCAGCTGCTTAAAAATACAAGAATTTAAACAATCTCCCCCAGATTAGCAGAGAAATTTCTCTCCAGTAGAAGGCCGTAAGAGACAAAAGTAGTTGCATGGAGGTGACAAACGGCACGGGGTTGGTTTGGGAGTCCCATGGGTGAGCAGAGGCAGGGCCATGGCAGGGCTGGAGCCGGCACGGGGGGCTGCTGCAGCACGGCCTCAGTGCTGAGCCCCTGCCATGGCCAGCAGCTGCTCCAGGCTTATCCCACTGGGAACACTGCATGTTCCTCTTCTCACCATAAATGCTAAAACTATTCTGTTTTCTGTAGTTCTTTAAACACAGTCTCTCATGCGACGCAAATACAGTAATATGGATATCTTGGTGACAGATGAATCAGTCATCCTAATGCAAAATCAGCATGAAGAACTTACCTATTTGCTAATTTGCCTGCCTCTCTCTAGTCTTGCAAGATGCTGGATGCTCCATCCTCTTCCCTCTTTGGTCATCCATTAGCAACATGACTTCTGTGACAGGATATTTTCGCTAAAAGATCCCTTTCTCTTCTTTCTGGTCTACAAGGGGACAAGAGAACTCCAATTCAGGTAACCTGATTTCAAGTGCAAACAAATCCAAACAACAGAGTCAATTTTTCCTTCCTGCCATGATTGACACCTGTCCTAGCTCTATTGAAGGTCATTATCCTCATCTCCACTAATCAGAAGCCCCCAGTTCATGAATTTAATCAGCCAGGCTCATGCTGCCCAGCTGTATGCATTTGCTGTTGATATAATTTAATTGTCACTTCACATGGTTCTGCTCTTAGCCTAAGCTGTAAACCTAGGTAATCCCTTACATATCACAGAATAGTTAGGATTGCAAGGGACCTCTACAGATAACCTAGTCCAACCCACCTGTTCCAGCAGGGACACCTAGAGCACAGGGTGGCATCTAGGCAGGTTTGGAAGATCTCCAGAGAAGGAGACTCCACA
>JAVCKT010015343.1:0-12906 GCA_032273925.1 Rhynchotus rufescens
GAGGAGAGGAGAGGAGAGGAGAGGAGAGGAGAGGAGAAAGAAGAGAGAAAAGAGAGAGGAGAAGAAAGAAAACAGAAGAGAGGAGAAGAGAGAAAAGAGAAGAAAGAAAAGAGGAGAGAAAAGAGAGAAGAGGAGAGAAAAGAGGAGAGAAAAGAGGAGAGAGAGAAGACAGGAGAGAGAAAAGAGAAGACGAAAGAGAGACGAAATAAAACAGAAAATAGAGGAGAGAAAGGAGAGGAGAGAAGAAAGGAGAGAGAAAAGAGAAGACTAAAGAGAGAAGAGATAGAAAAGAGAGAGGAGAAGAAAGAAGAGAGAAAGGATGGACGAGAGCCACGGGAGCAGGGCAGGGGCAGCGGGCGGGCGCCGCGGGGCGGGCACGGCGCTAGGGCTGCCCGCGCCACCACGGCGCGCGGAAGGGCTGGCGGCGCACGTTGGTGCCGCAGTGCACCTCGCCCAGCAGCCGGTGGTAGGAGGAGACGTCGTCGAGGAAGCTGCAGGCGAGGCCGAGCGGCTCGAGCAGCGCGCGCGCGCGCCGCTCCAGGCAGCACTCGCCCTCCAGCACGGGCCCGAACGGCTTGGGGATGCCCAGGTGGTCCCCGAGCACCAGCATGTTGACCTGCGGCACGGGCAGCGCCTCGGCATCCCGCGGGTGCCCAGGGCTCCTTGGAGCCCCGCGGCTTCCCGTGCCGGGGGCAAGGGGCTTGCCGGGGTAGGGGGGAATGCCCTGCTGCTTTGGGTGATCCCATGGGAAGATGGTGCGGGGCGTTGGTTGGGTTGCATTGGAAGGGAGGAAAGTGGCCCAAGCTATGGGTTATTTATGGGAAGAAGGCAATTGGATCTGCTTGGCCCTGCCAGCATCCTCTCTCCATCCGAGTGCCAGGGAGCTGCCCGGCTCCCTTTCCCACCCACAGCTCCAAAGCACCCTCGGGATTCCCACCCCCCTCGCTTCCCACGAGGGAAAAGGGATTTGTCCGAATAAACCCCAAGCCCAGTGATGCTGCCTTATTAAAAGAACCCCAGGTGAGGGTGAAGGTGGCCCCAGGTGAGGGTGAAGGTGGCCCCAGGTGAGGGTGAAGGTGTTTTATCCCGCAATAACCCCCTGCTTTTTGTCCCGCCGGAGCAGGGGTCCCGCTCACCATGTTCGGGAAGAAGGCGACGGCCTTGCCCTCCGAGTCCATGCGGAAAAGTGCCGGCACGTCCAGGATGTCGCTCTCCGTCAAGCCCAGCTCCTTCTTGAGGATGTCCCTGTTCCAGTCAATGCAGCGCTGCAGGAAGGAAGAAGGGAGGAAAGGAGAGGAGGGAAGAGGTTTGGGGCCGGCCTGAGCTTTGCCTGGATTCCCGTTTGGTGACGCGGGCGGCTCCGACCAGGACATCCCAGCTCCGTCCTTACCTGTGCGTACTGGTTGTGCCGCGCCATGACCTCGTTGGAAAGGACCTTGTTAATGGTGACGCGTTTGGTGTCCGTCCCGGAGTAGCCTGCGGATGCGAATCCCGCTCAGGGAAGGGGGCCGCTCCCGGTCCCCCCTGGCCTTGGGAGCGTGGATCCCATGGATGTGGCCCAAGCCCTCCGCGCGTGCCCGGCGCCCACGCGTCCCGGTGCCCACGCGTCCCGGCGCCCGCCGCCTCGTCCGGCCGGGAGCGGCGCCTCAGGGATCCGCGCGTTCCCGACGACGAGGACATTCCTCCCGGATGGTGAAAACGCCTCCTCGCTCCGAGCCTGGGGCCGCGGAGCCCCCTCACCCTTGAACATGGTGGCTTCGCCCCAGCCCTCCTTCTGCTTCTCCCGGAAGAGCTGGTAGCAGGCGGCGGGGCTGGCCAGGAGCATCCGGAATCCCTGCGGGAAACGGGAGAGGAGCCGCTCGGAGCTGCCCTGGGTGGCCTTGGTGGCCCACGGGCCCTGGGTGGCCTTGGTGGCCCATGGGCTTCTGCAAGAAGCTTGAGCCACCACATGGACATGTGGGAGAGCAGAGCCAGCCCGTGGCTTGGGCGTTGGAGGAAAAGCAGCCATGGGGCTTTCCCTGTGGAGCTCTGAATTCCACATCAGCCACCCTGGGATTTTTCTTGTTTTCCACGCGCCTCTTGGAGTCACCTTGGGATTTTTCCTGCTCTCCAGGTGCGCTTTGGAGGGAGCCAGGCAGAAGCGCAGCGGCCCGGAGCACCCTCATCCCGGCGCAGCCAACGGAGCCGCTTGCTCAGCCCCTTCCCGAGGGCGAGCGGGACCCGCGGCGGGTCCCGCCACCCACCTTGGCGTCGGCGCTGGGCACGAAGGTGACAAACTCGTCGACGTGGCCCACGCGCAGCCAGTCGGAGTAGAGCTCCACGGGGGCCTGCACTTGCTGCGCGTAGAGGAACTCCCGCACCACTCTGGTCATTCGCCGCCCCGCAGCTCTGGTGGCGAAATTGCCCCCAAAAGGAGTGAAATTTGTGCATTTATCCATGCGGTTCCTGAAGTGAGGGAAGGCTGGCGCGGGGAAGGGAGGGAATGTGGCGGCACAGATTCAGCACTGGGGCTGGGTGCTCTCTGTTGCCGACTTGATTAAGCCCCTCGGTGTTTTCTTTCCTCCTTGCCTGGTATTTAAGGACATGTTTGCTCTTGCTTTGCTCCCAAGCTCGCAGGTTCTGAGTCTCGCTTACGTGGGAAAACTGCTTCCGATGAGGATCCTGCCCAGGGGATACTCCTTCCCGCCCACGGTCACCGGCGGGCTGACCTCCAGGTTGCCGAAGGAGTCGAGGCTGCTGACTGCCTCCAACAGAGGCTCCCTGGTCACGTAGCCAAAGTCCGGACCCTGCAAAAGGAGAGATGCAGCTGAGCCCCCGGCCCTGCTTTGCGCCGCTGCGGACCTTGGAGACGGGTTCGTTGCCCCCGGACTTTCAGCGCGGATGCCCCTGCGGAGCCGCTTTTCCGGGCGCTCATGGAAGTGACACTTCCATGAAGTGACACCGGGATGGCTCTGGGAAGAGGCTGCGGAGCGGCCGTCCAGGGGCATGCTCGTCCCTACGGGATGGATCCGTCCCGCTTCCCGCACTGGGACTGCGCCCACCGCCCCGGCACAGATCCAGTCTAGCCCCGGGGGTATCCGGGAGGCCGCACTGCCGTGTCTCCCATCTTTTTTTTTTTTTTTTTTTCCACAGAAAATGGAGGAAATCCTGCGATGTTCAAAGCCTTCTGACGAGCTCCAGGGGTAAAAATCCCGAGAGCAGGAGCCGTCCCTGGCCGAGGGCCAGCGGCTGGAGACAGAGCGGCAGCGCTGGCATTAGCGCGGGAATAGCAGGGCACGGAGGCCGGGCCGTGGGTGGCACATGCCCGGCGCGGCGCCCAGCCAGCCCGGCTCTCCTCGGCGTCCCGCGGTCCAGTCCCCGCTGGGGCTGGTTATTTAGGGGACGGGGAGCCCTGGGTGGCTCGTGTCAAAGGGAGAGCTGAGCTCGGCCCCGCGGGGTAAATCCAGCCTAGCAATAAGAGCCACCTGAAGGGCTCGACTTGGCTCAAATCCTCCCTAAGCCTCCTCTGGAGGACTTAGCCTAGCTGGGGTTTAAGATGCTGCTCGTGCGGAGGTAGTTAACTCGTTGCCTTGAGGTCGTGCTGGACTGGAATGCTCCAGGCGAAAGGTTGGATGAGGAGGGAGGCAGCTGCCAGCGGCGGGACGGAGGCTTGCCATAGTTGTGTGGGGGTCCAGGGCGTGCATGGAGCCCGTGGGGAGCTGCGGGTCGGCCCTGCTCTTTGGGATTTAATCCCGCCGGGTTTTGCAGCTCCTGTCAGTGCGGGGCAGCTGCTGAGCACGATCAGATATCCGCTGTTATTTTTTCATTAAATCTCACTTGTTAGTGTTGTGTTTCCCTAGAGGTGAAGCGTTCGGCTGGGCTAATCAGTTAACGCTGGTTCCTGCCGGCTCTCCCTGCACCCTGCACCGGCCCTGCTTGCTTTCCTACGGGAGGCGAAGCTCCCGTGCCCATCCTGCACATCCAAGCAAAGCCAGGGCGGGATTTCGGGATGTGGCAGCACAAGGGCTGCAAGCCCGGCCCGATGCCAGCGTCGTGGTGCCCGCAGCAGCAGCCTCCGGCTTATCCCAGGCCTGGAGAGGCGGGAAGAGCCGGGATGCAGCCAAGGCAGTGCTCCAGCAGGGCGAAAGCAGCAGGAGGGGGGACACCCGGCTGCGTTTGAGCCCGGGGTGTCGGGCGAAGCTTGGAGCTGCCAGGCCCTCTGCTCCCCCCCTGCTCCGAGCCTTTTTTCTCTGTTGTCTTGTGATCTCGCCAGGGAACAAAGAGCTCGTTCATGCGGCCGGAGCCGTGGGGGTGCTCTGCTATCCCGGCTAATCCCGGCTGCTCAGCGCCGGGCCGGGGCGGGAGCAGCGCGGCGGCGGGCACGGGCCGTGCTGGGGCTGCCTCTCTGCAGGGCTCTCCGTGCGCTTTGGGGAGCAGGGGGTGCCTCGGCTGGAGGCTCCCCAGTGCCGTGCAAGCTCCAGCACCTCTTTCCAGTTAACACTCATGCAGCCAGGGCGGTTTCAACTGTCCGGTCACCGTCCTCTTCCTCCCTGGGACCATTTCAGGCCAGGTTTGCGGCATCCAGAGCCTGTCCCTTCTGGACTGGGTCTGACTGTGCCCAGTGCTGGGCTCCCCAGTACAAGAGGGATGTGGAGCTGCTGGAGAGAGTCCAGCGCAGGGCTACCAGGATGATCAGGGGCCTGGAACATCTGCCCTGTGAGCAAAGGCCGAGGGAGCTGGGCCTGTTCAGCCTGGAGAAGAGAAGGCTGAGGGGGACCTGATCAGTGTCTAGAAATACCTTAAGAAAGGGAGTGAGAAGAATGGGGCCGGCCTCTTTTTCAGTGGTGGCCAGGGATACAGTTAGAGGAAATAGCCATAAATCGAAGCACCAAAAGTTCCACAGGAACTTAAGAAAAAAATTCTTGCCAGTGAGGGTGACAGAGCCCCGGAACAGGCTGCCTGGGGCGGTTGTGGAGTCTCCTTCTCTGGAGATTTTTAAAACCTGCTTGAACACAACCTGTGCCGTGCGCTCTGGGTGACTCTGCGTGTGCAGGGGGGTTGGACTAGATGACCTCTGGAGGTCCCTTCCGACCTTAAGGATTCCATGATTCTATGAGTTGGAACAGTCCTGAGACCTTCTGACAGTTAATACAGTCCCCAGTCCCTTTTATCAACAAATAAGCAAACAAGCAAAGAAACAAACAAACAAACAAGCAAACAAGAACCAGACAGCTCTACTGTCAAGGCCACACACTGCCTCAGAAAATCTCAACTTCATCACCTTTTGCTTGGAGCGAAAACCATCTCTGGGCCTTCACAAGGCAGCTCCTGTTTTATGACAGCAAATCCACTCAGCATTGCTAAGACTGATCCCAGGCAGGACTGGATGGTTTAAGAAAGCGTGGGAACCATGTGAACATGTGACCACACTTAAAACACAGGAAAAGAGCCAAAGAGGATGATTAAATGAATGGAGGAAAAGTGTTTGCTTCCTGGCTTCCAAAATGATAAAATACAGTGGTCTCACTTAACAGTGGCTATCCTTATGTCACAAACCTGGAGTACAAATGAACCGAATGGCTGCTTGTTACGATCCCCAAAGATCCCGCTCCCCATTGCCCCTTGTTTCTCACAAGCCAGCTGTTCCACAGAGCCCTAAGAGATTGCTTTGATGCTTGCTCTTCCGTGGCTAAATCCAATCCTTCTGCACTGAGGGGCTGCAAGCACTGGGGGAGGAAGCGGCAGAGGGAAAGGCCCTGTAGTTCCTCATTACAAATCAAAGAGCGTAACTGACAGCAGACGACAAGCACACAGACGGAGCAAGCAGAGCATGGAGCGGGACAGCAGGAAGAGCCTGGCTGCTGTGAAGCAGAGAAAAACAAATCACACAGGGCAAAAACAGCAGGAAAAGTTGCTACAACGGTGCAAACTATCTTCTCTCTGCAGTTAAAGCTCATCACTTTCCTCCCCACTTCCTGCTCTCCATCCCTTTCTGGTCACTTCATCTGCCTGTTCCAAGGCTCTGTCACCCTCTCATCAAAGAAATTCTTTCTCCTTCACATGAAGATGGAACTGCCTTGGTTTCAATTTGTACCCATTACCCCTTGTCCTGTCACTGGCCACCACCAAGAAGAGTTTGCCCCTTCCTCCCTCAGGTACTTGTACATATTGATCAGATCTCCTCTCAGTCCTCTCTCCAGGCTAAATAGGCCCAGTTGGTTTAGTCTTTCCTCACATGAGAGCTGCTCCAGTCCCTTCATCATATTTGTTGCTCTCCGCCAACCCCTCTCTAGAAGCTTCACGTCCCTCTTGTCCTGGGGAGCCCAGAACTGCCCCCAGTGCTCCAGCTGCGGCCTCCCCAGAGCTGAGCAGAGGGGCAGGATCCTCTCCCTGACTTGCTGGCAACGTCCTCCTGATGCAGCCAGGAGCCCATTGGCCTCCCTGGCCACGAGGGCACTGCTGGCTCACGGATAACTTGTTGTTAACCAGGACTCCCAGGTCCCTCTGTATGGAACTGTTTTCCAGCAGGTCAACCCCTAATCTGTACTGGTGCCTGGGGACATTCCCCCGAGGTGCAGGACCCTGCACTTGTCCTTGTTGTGATTCTACAGGATGTAGAATCCTGTTGTGATCCTACAGGATGCTATGACCCATTTCTGCAGCAGCGAAAACCACTGGAGTTGTTTTCTTTACCCATTACCAATTTACTCCTTGACTTCCAAAAGACAGCCAACACAGTTCAAAGGCCTGGTCTTCATCAACAAACATCTACAAAGATCAACAAAAGCTCAGGGGTGAAAATACTGGCTGATACTTGCTCCTCTGGCATGAACAGAACTTTCCAAAAGAAGCTTAATGGTCACCCACACAGGTGCTTGTCTGATGCTGCAAAACATGAGCCCTCCAGAAGCTCCGGAAAGTTCGGAGTGCAAAGCAAATGCCTCTGATTTCGAGTATGTGCATGGAGATGTGTGAGAATGTGCACATTCACACATAGCAATCAAAATGGTAACGTGTAAATACCTGCATCATCTCTGTTCACAGAGATGTTCACAACACAGCTACAGAACCCAAAAGCACAGCATTTTCAGGTATGCCAGCCCGTTTCACCTCCTGTGCAGATGTATGCATACCTATTAGACACAGGATTATATGCATTTCAACACCAACTCCTACGCTGCGCACTCCTTCCCTTGGAGAGCATTCAGGTAAGAGATGCTGACGGTATCACTCTGCCTTCTCCTCGCTCCCATTCTGTGAGAGAAGAATCTCTTTCCCTCTTGCCAGTCTCTCTCCCTGGCCTTCCCAGTCCCACTTGCCTGGGTCTCAAATATGGAACTACTTTACAAAGCTACCATCTCCCTCAGGCCCGCATCCTTGATAGCCACAATATGTCTGCTGGGCTGGCTCCCTGTCTGTGACTTCACTGGAGCAGCTGTTTAGGAAGGGAATTTGGTTAGAATTCAGGCTCAGCTAGAGCCAAAGCTGTGCACTACATAGCTGCCTTCTCTCCAAGCAAAGACATTATGCATGTTACAGGCACGGCCAACAGATTTTCCATGAGTAAACCTGCCTCCAAACAACTGGCAGGAGCAAAGGGGCATGTTAGTAAAACACATCTGATATGTCTCTCTGCTATAACCAAGCCTCAAAGCAAGGAAGGCAAACCGGGGGGCACAACAAAGGGAAGCAAAAATAGGGTAAATCTCTATACTGAAGAATAAAAAGACCAAAGATGACCCCAGCAGAGGCATCTAATCCAAAGCCTTCCCTGAACCTATTGCAGCCTGATTCAGCAAGGGGCCTAACCTTACCAAGCCATTTGAGACTCTTCAGCTCCAGGAACAGCCCCAGGAACAAGCAAATCTCACCTGGAAAGAGTGCTTTGGGGTTACACACCTTCTACGATGCCTGGCACCTAGAAAGTAGCTTGTCTCTTTAGGAATTACTAGTATGTGCTAAACTCCACATCTCGATGAAAACCTGAGCAGGAGAAATTTGCAAATAGAAAATAAAAGCACCAAAATTCTTTTTTTTTTTTTTTTTTTTTTTTTTAATATTTAATAGGGTGCATTACAAAGGAGGAATGAACTTAAATACCACAGTACAGTATTCCTTACTTCTTGTATTAAACCAGAACATCTATACACAAACACAGCACAACAGTCTATCTCAGAGAGACGTGCGCTGTGTGCCAGGTGAAGCCATGACCCAACTAGCACACAGCCTTACTTTCAGGTGTCAGTACTAAGGACAGGCCTGCCGCTTGTTGGGTCTCCCAGCTCTAAGTGGCAGAGATCTTATCAACAACAACAAAAACACTACAAATTGCTGACACGCAAGCAGTGGGCCTGCTGGCAAGTGAAGGGAGCCTTGGTGTATGCTACAATCCTCTAATTTAAAATTAGGCATGGAGTCTGCATAAATATAACACAAATTGCCCCAGTCATAGCGTTTGCCAGCAAGTACCACTGACAGACAGATGCAAGAGCTTCCTTTGCTCCGGCAATGTTGAGCTCTATTGGAAGGGCAAACAGAAAGATGTGGCTCACTGCAGAGTTAACTTGGTGCAAGGAGACTGAATCTAATCCAGATCTTATGAGGAATGCCAGGACACTTAACAATGCCGAGGACTGAGGGTTTTGCCTTAGCTGAGCTCTGAGTGCCTGCAGCTAATACCAGCACACTAGAAACCTGTGGGGTAGAGGGAAAATTTAAATACTTCAGGTGCATCTCTGTGGAGCTGACAAAAGCGAAACACTTAATTTAAATTTTGTTAAAATATGAATTTATCTGAAGTGGCAAGAGTGATAGAGCCTCCAAGTAGCCAGGAAATTAAAAGATTACTGCATGTAATTTAAATGTTTGGCTGGGATCCCCTGAGGCCTAGTAGGAAGAATCTCTGAGGGGACGAAAAGAAAGTACTTTGTTTGATGTATGTTAGGTTGGAAGAAGCTGAGCCAGAGCGCTAGCATGGCTGGAAGAATAACTCTTGCTGAAGCCAGACTACTCTCTCTTACTTGTCTGTTGGCCTCTGTTCAGCAGCACTCTAACGACCCAAAATTGCAGCTGACAGATTGGTGCTGAGAGTTTGTCTCGTTGAGGCTACTGCATGTAGATGGACCATTACTCTTTCAATTTGGTCTCTGATGCCTGTTAACATACATTAGGCTTTTCCATACGGTGCTTTTTAGCCCGGTGTCCAGGGCAGCTGCCCAGGCCTCTGTCCCCACTCACAAGCTCAGGTCCTGCCTAATGAAAATAGATGATGGCCCCAGCTTAGTAATAGGACACAGATGGACCAAATGGTTTTTCCACTTTGAAACATATTTTCATTTAAGAAAGTCTCAAAAGACTGGAAGGTTTTTATTCTTCTATCACTGTAATTTTTCACTCTACACTGCATTATTTGGTCAGAGCAGGAATTCAAAGCTGCAAACTTTTAGCTTGACTAAATCTGGAAGCCTGTAGACAAATCTTCTGCTCTAGCACCGCTTTTTTGCTGATGACCTTGACAGTCATTTGCATGCTCTGTCTGCTCTCCTATCCCACCTCTTCTACTTAGGAGAGCTCTTAGCACCTAAAAGCTCTTAGTAGAGAAGCATCATTTCTTTGACAGAACTGCTTACAGGAAGCCTGACATAGCAGTGAACTAACCTCAGCTGAGGGACAGGTCTGCCTACCATAATACAAACAGTAACGCTAAGTTTAACAACAGACTTACTACAAGGAGAGCCTTGCACAGACAGAGGAAAGGCAAGAGATTCCACCGTGACACCTGACAACACCTCACTGAAGGTACTATGCAATGGGCATGGCAATCAAGGGTTATATCCAAGCAGGACTCTTCATTCTTTACATTATTTTATTGTCAATATCTGCATTCCAAGTAGAACAAATGAGCATAAGCAGAGTGCCACAAGAGAATCAAATATAGTTTGTGGGCCAATAAGGATTGTCTTTTGAATTATACCAATGTAATTACATGTTTTTTTTTTCTGATCAGGGCTCAGCTTACCACCAAATGTGCAGAGTCAAGGTAAGCACTGGGCAAACATCTGCTGCAAGATGGGAGCCATCTGTGTCTTGGGACAAATGTCCTGTGCATAAGTTGTCACTGCAAGTCTACAGCCCAGCAGGGTTTTGCAAACAGCATTTCACATACTCCCTAAGCGAACTTCAGGAGTTCCTTATGTCCTGCTTGAAGAGAAGCTATTACGGGAAAGATCCTGAGAGTTCATGAGGCTGTTTACACTTCTCAAGGTGCTCCTTGTTATTTATGGTTTCAGCCTTTGTGCTAAGTCGTCTCAAATAATCTGAAAATAATCTATTTAGTGCTAGGGCACTCTTTGTCCATGACATCTAATTTACCAGGCAGTCTATCTCCCCAGCTAAGTGAAGCTTAGTTACACATTTCTGAGAGACAGGACAAATGCCCGTGTGTGCATGTGCAGAAATGGGATGGGATTGAAGAAAACAATTCTTGCATCTTTCAGCCTTCATTACAGTTCTTCTTTTAAGTGCCAGCTCTGATTTATAGCCTGCCATTCACAGGCTACAAAGGCCTGCAGCTGAAGCTGACCGGCTGTCAGAAGAGGGCTTATGGAAACAGGAAACATATTAACCTGTCTGTCTGCCCAGATCCGAGGACAGATACAAGGGCTGACAAGAGGGGTTGTTCTTAGCACATGACTTCCACCAAGAGGATTTATTGAGGCCATGACTTTTTACAAAGGTAGAGACACCCAGGAACTGCATGAAGATTCCCCGGGTATTGTAATTTGGATGTAGCCACATCCTGTGCTTAAAGAAAGAGACTTGCTGGATTCTTGCATCCACCCTCCTGCCTGCTTCCCACTGGGTCCCTTGCCTGCTGCTCGTACTTCGGTCTCTCATTCTTGCTTGGTGCTCAATAACTAAGGCAAAGGTAGACCGTCTTGTGAAAGCTCCTTTGGGAAAGCTGTCAGATAAATAAAATTAGCAACTAATGTTTCTCCAAAAAGAATATGCTCTTACACACACACAGGTGCTTTCTCCACCTAGCAATTTCATATTTTATGACCCAATAATCTCATATTTTATATGATCAAAACAGATCCCTTCCAATCTTAACTGTGCTGTGATTCTGTGAACTGCCAAAATGAGAGTCTGCCTAAGACTTTACAGCTACAAGGTGGGAAAGCATCCCCTTACCCTACTCGACTGGGTTTTTTGCTCTCTCGCACAGCTTCTGAGGCACACAGCTTTTAGACAGAGTTGCTGTACACAGACATTCCATTTTGGTGCTGGTGTGGACTGAAAGGCCATGAGTGATATTTCGTCCCAGTTATTCTGCCCTGGCCCACTCTATCCCACAGCATGAGAAGCTGCCTTCTAGCACAGAACAGGGTTCAGTTACCCTTTTTGGAAGAGCAATCATAAGGCACTTTCCAGCCTGATGGCTCTCAGCAGTGGGTAAATTCATCAGTTCACAGATGAAGATGAGCATTGTTTGCATGCCAATATTTCTGAGCAAGAAAACTGCTGGTTTACTCCCCACAGTTCTGGGCTCCTAAACCGACTCTCCATGACCTTTTAGGCAGCTGCACTCCCTGCCTACACACCTGCACCTGAGCTTCTGGCAGGGTAGCTCTCCCCATGGGACTAATTGGCCTCTGCCTAGATTAGAGGCACAAGGACCGAGGCTGAGCTCTTGCAGCATCAAAAGCTTGTGTGGGGATTCTTCCTGGTTGCACCCTGCAGCAGGGGACAAGCTCCCTGAACAGAATCCTGTTCTAACTGGATGAGTTAAACAGTTTTATCGAAGTTATTGAAGAAATGCTCTCCTCCTCCTTTTTGTAATAACTGAGCTGCTGCCTACGCTAGGCTCACCAACTGAGGCAGACCAAGGCATTCAAATGCATTTAGACAATCTGCTCTTGTTTAAATATATATATATAAACAAAACATATATAAAAATAACATATACAGTAGTAAATACAAACAAGTCATGACTAAACCTGCCATATGTGCACACTCTTTTCCTTTTACATAACAGTGACCCAGCTACAGCTGTGTCTAGACTGGTGGACTACAACAATCACCTGGGGACCCAAAAGCCTCCTGCACCACTTCTGCAATGCAAGGGCCAGGAGCGGGCAGCTCTCCACAGCCACAGATCCTGAGCTGCTTCTTGTCCTGACAGGAGGAGCCTAATGTGCACTAGTCCAGCCCAGCCTGCTGAAACACACAACACTTTTTAACAGCACAACAACCTTATAGGGAAACATTCTTATGATAGGAAGTAGGCTTGAACTCACGCCAAATTCAACAAGGTCTTTCTACATAGACTGAAGGGTTTTTTACACTATGCTTTAATTGTTTTAAAACAAGATTCATCCAGGTCCTCAAGGTGTTGCTAGAAACAGAGCCTTCCTCCTTCCCAAGTGAATGCCCTAAGCACAGAGCCTTCCTCTGGCACAGCTACTTATTTCTGTGCACTAGGGTCCAGCCACACAATATCCCTTATCCAGCCTTGCCTATCATTTAAGGCTAAGACATTCTGCAGGGAAGAAGAGAGGAAGCATCTGAATTTTCAGATTTCTTTCACCTTCTAAATTCTCCTCTGAGACTTTCAGTAAGCCCTGGGAAGCAGGATGATATTGGTTCAAACTATCTTAAGAACTCTTCTCTTAAGAGACTGAAATCCTGGCTTGCTTCATTAGGTACTTCTCTGTTAAGGCTTCAAAACAAAGTATGATTCTAGGGATGAGAGCTCAGCCAGCTCCAAAGGTGCTGAAGTCAGCAAAGAGGAATCCATAGATCAGACGTGGCTGTTGCAAGAAGGCTCAAAGGCTCATTGCAGGTATTGAAATCAGTCTCCCTTTGCGTAGAATATGACTGCTCCTTAGCAGTCTGGATTACAGGTTGATAGCTGCTAGAGTCTCT